>WIGM01000204.1:0-61502 GCA_014235935.1 Colletotrichum musicola
CGTGCTGATCCGAAACCTTGACGCGACCCCTGGGATGATCACGTCGCAGGATTCCGTACTCCTGGGTTTTGTCGGAGAAGGTCTTCTTCGTGTATGCGAGGGCATTCACTTGCCGCGACACCCGTTCTTGTGTTTTGCCAAAAGGTAATCACTCGCGTTTGCCCCCTTTCCACCTCCTTTTGAACGACTCTTGAATAATGTAATATTGAGAGGCGTTTCTTGACAGTCAGGGATGGCGCCTTTTGGGTGTGGCTGCAGCCACTCTAGCCGCTAGCTCAAACCTCCGTGCCGAGTGGCCGAGTCTTTTCGGAGATGCGGGGCCGAGAGTGGATACCTGGAAGCCGACTTTTCTCGGCGAAGCCCGGCGTAGCTCTCGGACCTTTGCGACTTCAACATATTGTCGTAAGAATGATTCACACTCTTTGAAAAAAGATTCTTCGGCATTCCAATTCGAAAATGTGACTTGGTGAAAGGGTTTCCCAGGTGCGCTTGTTTGTTGTTGTCGAGTTGCTGGGCCGATGTCTATGTCCGACTTAGCAGACTGAGGGACTGAGTTGTAAACAGCACAAGTCTTCAGGCCTGTACAAACCAATCAAAGATTTTCAGGTCTGAAATTTCCGTTGATAAGGTCCATCTGTGATCACGACTCTTGTCCATGATACCCTGAGATTGGCCGTTGGAAACTGCCAGTCTTGACCACCCGAACCGGTCACGACCTCTTCTGGACGCGGGTCCAGGTCTTCAAATCCCCATGCCGAGCCATTTGATTTTGTTTTGATTTTTCTCTTCTCTTCATTCTTTCCTGATCTTGCTTCCCTGGCATCTTTTTCCTTCCTCGACTTTGCTTTTCCTTGGCCATCCCCTTCCCTCAACCACGTCTCGGTTTGCATAAAATCGTCATCATCCCACCAAGTTTGACTAGATATCCATCCAAGAATATCATCAGCCATTGCAGAAGAGATGTCCGAGAACGTCACCGCCGCAGCCACCATGGCGGCGGTCCCCTCCGAGCACCGCCGGTGCCTCCGCTGCCTGGGTTGGTACACTGGGCAGCTCAAGACCAACCATGGCATCGAGTGCACTGATGTCGACTTCGTGTGCGACCATGCTCCCATCGGTATGACAAACATCTCCCACTATCGCGAGGTCTGTTGATGACGGCTAATCTTCGACCGAGTCCCAGACGACGAGGACAATCGGTGTGCTCGCTGCCGAAGCAGTCACAGCCCCCATAAATGCCAGATGGTAACTATGACATGACACCCGTCACTCGACCCCGTGCCGACGCCCTACTGACCGATCTGAAGATCATCGACTCCCACTGGGATCTTGCCCGGGAAGTCATCGCACGCCGCCGCACCATGCTCGAGTTCGAGAAATTGAACCCGTACGGAGTCACCACCGCCGTGAGTAACCACCCCTCCCCTCCCTCCACCCCCGAGTATCACATAAGGTCATCAGCTTACAATCCCTTTCTTCTCTCAGGACCGGGCAGCTCTCAAGAAAAGCTACCAGAAGGTCTACAAGGCCACGCAGAAGTATTACAAGTCCGAGGAGGAGAAGGAGAGCGCCCACCTCCGAGTCGCGGAGGAAGACCAGGAGTTCGCGCCCCAGCAGGAGTTCACGGCCCTGGGACGGCCTAAGCGCAAGGCTTTCAAGGTCCAGAATTGGGACTTCACAGACCAAATTTTCATCGACGAGGATGACTCCGAGCCGGCTCCCGCGTCTGATAGCCACAAGCGAAAGAAGACGCAAGCCAACGAGGATAAGAAGAGCACCATCAACCCCGACCACAAACCCGCCCTCTCTCACCAGCCCACGCCGGCTTTCACTATCCCCTCCGCATCCGGCGACCAGGAGCGCACCCTTCTCAGCAAGGCGGTGCCGGTCCCTGCCTTTATTGCGGCCCACCACCAGGGCGGCTTCTCTCACCAGTTCGCGCCGGCTTATGGTAACCACCAGCGCACCCTCTCCCATCAGTCAACGTCTGTTCCTCCCACCGCTTCCTTCGTTGCCATTATTAAGCAGGGCGTCCTCCACAACAAGGCGACGCCGACCCCCGGCTCCTCCGCGGCGTTCAACCACGACCGCTTCTTCCACCGTCAAGCCACGCCCGTCTCCGCCGTGCCTTTCGCCGCAGCCATCGCCTCGTCTGCCCCGGGAACCCAGAAGCCGGCTATCGCCTCGTCCGATCCCAAACCCCAAAAGAAGGCGGCCCCGAGCTTCACCGACTACTACCTGAACAAATACCCTCCGAGCCAAGCGTTCGGCGGATTGGGAGTGCCCGCCCCGAAGGCCTCTGAGCCGGTTTTCCAGCCGGTCCGCAACGACAACGACAACGCCGACTCCGTTGCGTCTGCTACTCCGGCCCATCGTGGACGCCGTAATAGTGGCATAGACGGCCTCCCGACCATCCCCGACTCGGACTTTGAGGAGGAGGAGAAGTTCCATAATTCTTGCGTCGCTCCCGCCGCTGCGATGGGCACCGGAAGAACCCCCCATCGCAATGCGACCCCGCGCAATGCGAGACAGACCGCCGCCCCCGCCGGCAACGACATCTTCGCAACCCCCGCCGTTTCCAATGCACCCTCCGTTCCTGGCGTCGGGGCGTCCGCTGTGGTCAGCATCAAGGAAATCATGGAAGAGGTCTCGAGACTGACGGCCGCCCGCGACACCGCCGTCAGTCGCCTTAGTGAGGCGGTGTTCGGCGCGATGGCCCCCGGAGGACCGCGTGCTCCTCTCCTCCAGGATGATCAGTTCGATGCCATGCTGCAGCTTCTGGGACGGGCCCGTCGGCAGTAGGGTGCTGGAGGTTGAGGAAAATCGCTCACGATAGGGCGACTGGTTCTGAGATGGAAACAGGAATGGGTTACGGATAGAACTCGTGGTTTCTGGCCGTATGCAACTCCCGAAGTTGTTAGCAGATCAGGGGACCCGCTGTTACTACTTCCTAGGAAGCCATACAGCTCTGGTAACAATTAGCTCCCTGCGTACCTAGCTAGCACTCAAATGCTGGCGGTTTTGTAGATAATACACTGTAATTTTAGATAACCGTGCTTTTCCAGTGAGTGCAATGGTGGAGGTAGGTACCTAGGTACCTATCGACGTACCCATGGTACTCACTCCCACCTCAGAGACAGGCACTTTTCCCCTTCACGAAATGGAAATGGAGGTGTACAACGGTTTTCTGCACCCAGATACCTACGGTCACTGTATTGCATCGTATCGCTGTGGCTGGCGTAGATATTAACGGCCAAAGGAGACAATACGCGGATGGTGGTATTTGAGAGGAATCTTTAGTAGACCCGGGATGGTCCGGGACACAGGTCCTGGAGCCCCGTGCACGCCACCAGCGCCGCCACAAAATCCCCCTCCATCAATCACATGCGGGAGCTTGTCTCACACCCCAGCCACGCTCGACGTCATAGAGCCATCACTAGCTGGCACGCCAGGGAGCTCTAGCTCCGGTAGCTCACCTGAAGCAGGAGCTACGGCCTACGCAACTGTCGGATCACGATCGTCAGGGTCGAATAAAAGCTGGCTGCCAGCCTTGGCTTTCTTTGCGCCCGACAGCTTCTTTCCCAGCTTTCCCCGCGTTTTCCTCTACAACAAAGCTAGACACATCGCGAACTACATCGCATCGCATCCCCCTACACATCCAGACAGATACCGCAACCATGGCCGACGAGCAAACTGTCGCCGAGGGACGGGCCTCGGGTTCTGGAAACAGAAACAGAGTCGCCAACTCGGTGCAGGCTAGAGCGCAGGAGGTCCTGTACGTCCCACTTGCGACACCTTCTTCCAGACACCGGCATGGACTGACCATCGTGCAACAGGCAGGAAGACTACGACAAGGCGAGAGGCCTCGTCGCCGACGCCGCTAAGAGCGGCTCGTACCTGTATCCCATCAAGGGCATCGTCTACTTTGCGACCCACAAAGCGCTGTGGAAGCCCCTCCTCTCCCGCATCGGCGCCTACGTCCTCCTGTCCGCCGGCGTCGTGACCGGCATGTTCGTCTTCACCTACGTACCGCAGCTCGCCATACTCGTCTTCGTCAACGGGCCTCTGGCCGTGTTCACGACCGTTCTGTTGATCCTGAACGAGAGCTCCACCATCATCAACTTTGTCTCGCGATCCTACCTGCTCCAGGAGGCCCTGCTGGACACTTTCGATGGTACCCTGCTCTCCAAGGGCGAAGATGGCATCGTGAAGGAGGGTAGACAGGTGGGCCCGGGCTCGGACCCAATGCAGAAACTGGGCAAGATCCTCAAGAACCCGTTCGAGAGGTTCAGCCCCAAGGCTCTCGTGCGGTATCTCGTCTACCTGCCGTTGAACTTCATTCCCATCGTGGGAACCGCCATCTTCATCCTCCTCCAAGGTAGGCCAGCAAGAACCCCCCAACGATGACTCCAACTAACAGTTTCGCAGCCAGGAGCCGAGGCCATGGCGTCCACGGACGCGTGAGTAACTTCCCGTCGACGAAGCGACTGCTGTCTGACTCTGCTATCTAGTACTTCCAACTCAAGAACTGGTCGTCCTCCCGAAGGTCCGACTGGTTGAAGAGGCACACCGGACCTTACACAGCGTACGTTTGGCCCGCTCCGTGCACCTTTCTGACAGACACCCGACTGACTTGACGCAGTTTCGGCCTTGTCGCAACCGCTCTCGAGATGATCCCCTTCGTCGGCATTTTCTTCACCTTCACCAACACTGGTAAGTTTTGCGTGCTTTTCTTGGCACATCAACCACTGACCGCTGCTTTAGTCGGCGCCGCCTTGTGGGCTGCCGATATCGAGGCTAAGAACACGTCCATGACCGACGGCACGGCACCAACCCTTCGCGAGACGGCAAAGAAGGCCGAGTAGACGAGGCCGCACAGCACCGCGGAGCCGTGCTTGGCGACCGCGGCAGACGGAACCCCTCTTCTAGTCGGGTACCGGTGTCACGGCATCTTGACAGCAGTCATGGATCTCGTGCGACTCGATTGAAGGCTTGCTCCGTGGATAGTTCGCGGCGGAAATGCACGAGCATGATACGTCGTAAACGGATCCCTCGTTGTCGGAAGTGGTTCGGCGGTGGCGTTTCCCGGGAGGTTCATGGCGAGAGCATGGAAGATTGGAGGGGATTGCATACGACACTGAGTAATTTACGACATGAAACCCTACAAAAGACAGCCATTAATGAGACCTTTTCAGGTACCAAATATGTCCATCGCACAGTGTCTCGGCGTCCACTCGCGTGCAGTCTAGCTGAGTAGACTCCCGCGGCTTGAGGGAAGTTGTCTCTTGTGTCCCAAGCGTCGTGAAAAGAACTCGAGGTGTCTAGAATCAAGCAAACCTGCGGATATGCCGATTCCCTTGATGGCTGCTCTAGCTCCAACGATGTGGGACAAGACATCGCGAGCCCCCGCACAGAACATCTCAGATGCGTGTGCCACCCTTCAGGAACAGGCAATCTTGTTTCGAAGCACACGGCTGCGTACATACAACGCGATACTCGACCGAGAGTCGACGTCCCGGCTGTCCCCCCGATTCAGTATGCTCGTATGAGACATGCCCGGGGGGCAAACCCCTGACATGCCCACTTGGGTTACGAGCCATGAACACCCATCAGCTCGATTGGCCTGTTACGTTATCAATCTGCTGCCGCAAGTGCGACTCCGCGGTATATGATGCCGTTTTGTGAGTGCCATCATGTCACGCTGTGCATGGTCACTTCACGATGCGTTCAACGCGAGGAGGCCGACGTCCAGGGGACACCGACACCTTGACATCCGTCCATGTCACGGTCTCAGCACGTAATGCCGAGTTGACAGGCAATATCCGAACAGAGGTTCCTCCGAGCAAACGGCCTTTTGATTCTGGTGATGTTCTGCCCCTTCCCATGGGTCCCCGTTAGGCCCGAACCATGATGATCTGCGGTATCTCAAGCGAGAGGCCATGTAGGAGCGACCTGAGATCCCGCCCCGAGTGTGCTGGAACGAGTCACGACAACGGTCAACCGAGCCATCCGCCCGTTTCGTTGACGAAGGCCTCCTGTCATTGCGCATCTAGTCGTGGATCATCGGCAACATCAGCGGAAGCAAGTCCCGCAAACATGGCGAAGTGCTGCATCACCTCTCCGGCCTTTGGAGCACCTCGATGTTGCCTATCTGGTTACTACCTGCCTGAGGTACACCTTCCGGGCAGTTGATGAGCCATTGCACCTGCCTCGCTCTTCCCAGGTGCTTGTATCGGATAGAAGGCAGGTGCATTCTGGGTGCAAGACCCGTCGAGCACGTGTCAGCCAGACGGGAGGAAGGAGCCCGCGATGGTAGCTACGGTACCTACTACCTGGAGTACACAACAAACACGCGTGCATTTGGCGCAGATGAAGGTACCGTGACATTTCAGGAAGTCGAGACCCCCTTCGAGGAAGGCAGGTATATCTGCTCCTGCCCTCTTTCCCTTCACACCAGGCACAACGTCCTCTTCCAACTTACCCTCCTCCCACTTCCGTCCTTCATTTCTCTCTCTTTCCTCATCCTTCTCCCCCCCCAGTCCCTCGGCGTCTCCAGGTTATCACTCGTTGTTACCCCCAAGCGGAGGCTTACATTCGTTTTACGAGCATTGCCAGATCGACTTACACGCCGAGGTCAGTCTCCTCCTGCCTGCTTCGCCATTACACTCGGGCGTTCTTGACTGACATCTCCATCTTTGTGTGCAGCGTTCCTATCATGAGGGTCTCGACTCTCGCAGCCGGCTTCGCGTCGGTTGCTGCGCTGCTGTCCATCTCGGTCGGCGTTGCAGCATCCAACGTTGCGGGCCACGGCCGAAAGGACAAGCCTCCTGCACCTGGTCTCCAGCCCAAGCACCAGGCCCGAAGCCCTCAGGACCCCAATGTGTTCGTCAGCTACGATTATGGATACTCCTATCCCCCTCCGCCCCCTCCCACTACCTACGGAGGGTCGGAGTCGACTTCCACTACTGGCGATGGTTCGTGCCCCAACGTCGGATTATCGTCTTGGCCCAGATACCTTACTGACACACTGCAGTCTATCCCACTGGAGCTAGCTCGAGCGCAAGCATCACCGGCTCCTCGGGCTCGGCTTTCGCCACTACCACTGCCTCCTCTGGAGCGAGTGCCACTCTTTCTGACCCCGTCACTACCTACCTACCTACCTCGGGCACTGAGAGTTCTTCCACCTCGTCCCTCCTGTCCGGTAACTGGTCGTCTACCACTGCTGGCCCGTCCACCACAGTTACTACAGGAACCGCATCGTCGTCTGCGTCCGAGAGTACTCTTTGGCCTATCCTAACCAGCACGTCTACCTCAGATGCCTCAATCACAGGCTCAGTCCTCCTGAGTAGTGGCATGTCAACCAGTAACATCTCTGCTACACTGTCTTCTACGGTGTCCGGATCTTCGTCCCCGAGTTCCGTCTTGACAACTGGGACATGGATGGCGAACAGCTCAACGGCCTTGACGGGCTCCGTTACTGCCAGCCCTCCTGTTTTGAGCATCACAAGAACCTCCACAACCTCGGAAGCTGGACCCCCTATTTCCAGGCCTCCGCCTCCTGGCCAGTCAAGCAGTGCCACAGACCCAGCGTCAACCGGGTTCAACCAGACGGCTTCCTCTACGTTGACTGCCAGCTCCAATGCCACTTTCACGAGTTGGACTTCTGGCGCTCCTTCAAGTATTAGTTCAGCGCTACCTGTAAATTCGAGCATCACATTCACTTCCACGGTCGAGACTGAGTCTGGTACCCTTGCAACCATCACAGAGACCTCTGCAGCGCCTAGTTCCTCCGACGTGTCGTGGAACACAACAACCGCGAGCTCAACGCTGGATCCCGCGATTCCATCGGCGAGTTCTCCCTCATCCACCACACAGAATGGGACTGCAATCTCTCTTACATCAGCCCCGAGCACTGTATCTGCCACTCTGGTGCCGCCGTTCACTTTGTCCAACTCGTCCACATCGGCGGGAGCTGGGACGTCTCCCACAACACCTTCTAGTCCTCTCTTTACAACCATTGTCCCGTCACTGACCCTGCCTGTTGAAACACCCTCGACGACGTGGAACTCGTCGGACATCACTTCCCCAACGTCATTCGGGACGTCGCAGCCGACCATCTCAGGCAACGTGACCACCGTTTCTGACATTCCGATTCCGCCTGTATGGACATCTGGCCGGACAAGCTCTTCAACCTTGGCGAACTCGACGGGTACGCCGGTGACGTTACCGAGCGCCAGTCAACCCCTCAGCTTGTCAACTGTGGTCATCATTTCCCCCAACACAACCTTTACGGTGGTTCAGTCTGGGACCATCCCAGTCACAGGAAGTGTCACCCGAAGCCCTCCAAACTCTACACTGAGCTGGCTCTCGACTTCGACGGCTTTGAATTCAACGTCGGCTCCGGCCACTGCAACAATCACAGGCCCAGTCACAGTGGTGCCGACGGTCATCACCATCAGCACGAATGAGACGGTCTTCCTTTCCACGGTATCTCAGACTCCCGGATGGAACAGCACAGCCTCAGCGAGTGCGTCCGGGTCTCCCTCGGTTTCGCAGACAGTTGTCCCCTTCCCGCTGCCTAACTCGACAGTCACCGTCTCGCACGAAGGAACAATCTTCGTGTCGACTATGTTCGGCACAGAATCAGGCTCGCCGACTGCTACTGGTACCGTCAGTCCACACTGGCCAACCGGGAATGCAACGTCGACCATCGTTACCATTCCTGGAACGGCACCGATAAGTTCGCTCTCTGGGAGCATCGCCGTTTCCACCATTACCATACGCAACTCGACCACCTTGGTGATTAAACCTACTTCGCCCGCGTTCACCGATACAATCGGGCAATCCACCGCAACAAGCATCAATGCCACTGTTGTACCTCCCTTCCCCGTCAACTCGACAGCTTGGCTCAGCGGAACGATTGGATCCGTCACTGAGGCATCTTCAGCGTTCTTGTCACAGACAGGTCCCTTGACCTCAGCTACCAACGCCTCTACTGTTGCAGTGCCATTTCCCACAGCCAACACCACTTTGGTCTCGTCGACCGGGCTGTCAAGCAGCTATCCGACTGGGGTACCACATCCAACTCCAAGTACAGGCATCACAGCTCCTTGGAACGCGACATTGACGTCTACACTGATTGGTCTTCCGACGGAGCCATCTACTGCAGGTACTGTCTTGGTGACCACGATGTGGAACAGCACCGTGACTCTGTCACCCACGGTCTCGACATCCATCGCGACTTCTCAGCCCCTCAACTTTACTGCAACAGCCAGCGCTAACGCCACATCGTCTGTAAGCAGTCAGTCGACAGACGCTGCTACCTTCACAACTGCATCTACCGGCGTTCCGCCGTGGCCAGTCTCCAACTCTACCGTCTTCCCAACCTGGGGAACAGGCACAGCGACATTTCCGCTGACAACTGGCACATCAAAGTCTGGATCGCTGGTGCTGACACGGCCTTGGCCTACGTTCAACTCGAGTGCACCGTCAATCTCTGGGACGGTTTCCATTCCAGTCATCACCACGCCGATCGTTGTTTCCACAGACTTCACCACCTCGTCTGGCTCCAGGTCATTCACGTGGACAAACTTGACAGCGCCGAATCTACCCACTGGGACTGGCGTCGGCACAGTGATTACAGTAACTGGAGGATCCACCATCACGCTGCTGACGTCCAGAACAATCGCCAACGCAACATGGACATCCCAACAGAGTACAACTGCCCCGACAAACGGAACGATCTTGCAGACATCGACGGCCAATGCGACGCAAGCTCCAACATCCTTTGGGTCTTCAGCAACTACGGTGCCTCCGTTCCCAACTGGAAACACCACATTGCCCCCATTCCCGACCGGAGTGAACACGTCCAGCATCTGGCTATCCGCTGTGTCGTCCACCATACGAACAGGAACGGGACCTCCATCTGTCACCACCTTGACCGTGTCTTCTGTGACGGATCAGGCGCCGTTCCCTACGGCGAACTCGACTTCGCATGTCACCACTGCAAACGCTACCGTGACGACCATCTCAGGCACTGGCGTTACCATCATTTCGACACTGACCGGAGGCACTTTGACCGGCGTTCCAACGAGTCTTTCAGTTTCAGGGCCCGTACCTCCTTTCCCGTCTGTGAACTCGACGACTCTGCCAGTCGGTACTGGTAATGTGAGTGTCATCACGCTTTCCGGTACTGGTTTCACCGTGATTTCGACCTTGACCCAGGGTACGCCCCCTGGAACCATCACAGGACTGTCATCGTCAACGTTGCCGCCATTCCCAACAGGCAACGGTACGGCAACGACTGGCCCAACTGGCTCTGGCACTGTGTTCTTTTCCTCGGAAACAGAAGAGACGCCAACGGCCACTTCACCGCCATTCCCGGCAGGCAACACGACCGTGATTCCAGGGCCAACAGGCAACATGACGGTTACCTTGATCTCCAGCGTCCCCTCGGGCGCTGCCGCCTCAACTCTGACCATTACCAGATCCAACGGTCGCATCACTCAGACGCTGACGATCCTGCGTTCTTCGGTCGTCACTCCACCGTTCCCTACTTCCAACGGAACTGCGCTTCCGACTGGCACCGGAACGTTTACCGGCACAGGCGTCACACTCACATCGTCAGGCACCGGTGCGCCGTCTATCTCGGCTTCGACTTGGACGGTATGGCCCAACGCAACGTCTTCCACTCTCGTCGGCACAGGCCTATCGCCCTCTGCTAGCAGACCCGCCACGACCTCGCCGAACGCGACGGTCTCGAGCGTCTTATCTGGCGCCACATCAACTCAGTCAGCGCTGAACAGCACCGGATCAGGATCACCCACTGCCTCAACTAGCACAGAGGTTGGCACACTGATTTCGATCCCGCCTTCGGGCTCCGCTACGGTCTTGCCTCCGTTTGGCAACTCTACCACCGTCTCCGGAGCAGTTTCGACGACACACATTTCCTGGACCATTTCGGGAAGTGTCTTCTCTTCTGTGTCCATATTACCTGTACCTACTTCGTCACTTTCAAACTCATCTATTCCCGTTCAAACGTCATCTGGAACCGCGCCGACCGGTAGCTCAAGCCCGGTGCCTACGTCTGTCTCGGGCTCATTACCCGGCGCCACCAGCTCGCTCACCGTGCCCCCACCATCGGCGAACTCCACTGGAACCTCCACTCCCTGCCACACTGTCACCGTCACCAACGGCACCGTCACTCGGGTCATCACCCAAAGCATTTTGGTTTCCACAGTCACTCAAAGTGCCGAGCCGACGGAAGTCTACAAGCCGTCAACCTCGAACCACACGGCGTATCCGCCCAAGACGAGCTGCACGTCCAAGTGGCGGAATGCTACGTCGACTTCTTCGTCGCTTGGCTCCTCTAGGTCTTGGACTTCGCTCGCGATCATCAATCGTAAGTCACCCCGGCCGGCGCCATTGAACCCAACTGACCCGTCTTAGGAACTTCATCTGCCACCACGTTCCTCACATCAACGAGAAGCGATGTGGCTTCTCTCGAGAACGGCGGGGAGGTGTTCGAAACGGCAGAAGCCGGAGTACCGACCACTACCTACAGCGCCGCGCCTCTCCCGTCCAACAAGGCCTACCCTTGGGGAGGCGTCGGCCCCCTCTTCCGGCATCATAACATGACCGACGTGGGGAACGATGGGTCGGCTGATCGCCCGGTGGCTCAAGAGAAGAACGACGCGTGGTGGGCCCGGTGGAAGGCGCACGTCGATCGTCTCCAGCCGGGCGCGGCAGAGGACGACGCAGACGGATCTCGTGATGCATAAGTCTCGGTGAATGCGTTCGATATCTTTGCTTGTCATTTCGAAAAAAAATTGCTTGAGAACGATTTTTGTTCTGTACTTCGGGATGGATTCCACTTTGCTTCAACATGTTTCATCGGACCGGGGTGGAAACGCATCATATCATGGTCTCCTTTGTAACGCAATCTCAGGCGTGACGGAGTTATAGCTAGAGTAATGGAATGAGACGATGCCATGGAATGTCTTGCGGTGCCGTGATGTCGTGGGGAGACGCAAGTGGTTCTTGTTAGGGGACCAGCTTCGGCAGCGGAAATCATGGTCCGGTCTAGCATCGAAACCAGCATGCAGCGACCCCTCTGACATTTGCTTCGCGATGTCTACGATTCAAGGTTGACTCCCCAAAAACCCTGAAGATCACGTTTCGAGTATGGTTAAGGGGATCACATCATGCACGCAGCCTACGGCACGGCCTTCGCCGAGCTCTAGAACTTTCCTCGGCCCCGTCCAGTACGGCCGGTAGACAGGTGGCCACCCCCATTGTCTCGCGGCGAGATATTTCCAGGTAGCACCGCCGAGAAACCTGGCAAATCGCTTTTCGGCCTGGAGCGAGCGATGTCGGAGGTCACCCGTCCCGTCGCTACCTGTTTTTTTGAGTTTCCAGCGATGGCACCTCGTTGGGCTGAAATGGGGCACGCGAGTGCTATCCCTGGAGAAATAAGGAAAGTTTGGTTTGTGTAACATTCAGGGGTCGGGGGGTTTGGAAGACATTCATTAGCGAGCTTCGTTGCTTTTTCTTCTCCCACTGCGTTACCTCGGGATGGAGACGAAGGGCCGATGTTCGTTTTTTTCTCGAGAAGATCTGTATGTTCGCCTCACTGCTGATATTATCGTCATACGGCGGTCAACTGCGGAAGTGATGGACCAGAATTGAACCTCCAACCGATGCTTTTCGGTCGGGAAGGGGTCGGCCGCCAGAGAGGCCTGGTCACGAGAAAAGAACCGGGGAAGAGAGGAAAACAAAAGATACCGTCATGATGAAGCAAGTTCAGGCGCCGATGTTGGCCATCAGGGCCTCGAGGCTGGGAGGATGATCTGATTTCGATGCACGTCTTCGTGTCGTGTACCGTACAAGGCGCGAAAAGCGGATGGCGATGACGGCGATGGTGGTTGATGATGACGATTGGCGGACTTTCCGCTTTCTCTCGGCCGTTGGCTGGGTATTGTCGGGATGATGGACAGAGACCGAGGCTTCTCGTTCTATCTATTTTGGTTTTCTTTCTGTATGGGTCCCGTAATCTCGCATTCTTGGGAGGGTGGGCGGCCGATTTTGACATATCTGCAAGCCCAGGCGGATAGGAAGTCCGGCATGTCGTTGCCGGTGGTCTTCTCGCTCCTCCCGCTCCCTCCGCCCGAGTGAGAGATTTGCTATGCAGGATGATGTTTGGTCAGTGGCTTACTTCTCTCTGAGGGGACTGACAGAGAGGACGGTGAGCTGTAAAAGCGGGGCCCGGGGATTATTATGTATGAGCTGGCGATGCATGCATGCAAGCGATATTTCCGTGGACCAAGAATGCATGCATGTCGTGCCTCCCGGAGAGCCATCCACGTGGTCGTTGCTTTTCTGGAAACCTTCTTGACCGGGGGGTTGGTCGGGTCAGCCCCGCCGGCCGGAGGGGCGGGGCGGGGAGGCCGGGGCCCGGGCATCCCGTCCGTCTGAACTTTTTACCTTCTTTCGTTCTTCAATTTCATGTTAGAACAGACTTTTTCGTCGCGTATCCAGGGGGGTAGAGAGAAACTGCGAATGAAGAAAGTATGCATGCTTGACAAAAAAGAAGACAGCCCTACGATTGTGCGTGTCCAATGTTCGGCTTGCAGCCCAGAGATCATCCGTCGGAGGGGACGCCTGGGGTCCTGTCGTCTGATGTCGAGACGGCTTGTCTACGTTTGATCTTCGCAAAGTCCGTCCGATCTTGGAATGCACACCCACGGTCGTCATGCAGGGTTGGGCAGCTAATACCGGTAGCCCGATGATAGGCGCCTTCGAGCAAAGGGTGTTGGTGCGTTTGATCTGCCCGCACCTCTATGCGTCAGAGTCATCTGCCAGTCTGCCTCCCCAGAGTTTACGCTGAAATTGTGAATCACTTCTTCGCCCTTGCGTCTCCGGTCGTCACGGTCTGCGTCAGGTTTTCCCGTCCGGGCTGCTGCAGAACAACGGGGCTGAGCCAGTACACCGTATGGTCTCGGGGCGTGTACGTATATTGATGAGTCCTCATGCAGGAAGCAAAGCCATGTCGCCGCCACGTTGCCGCAGGCCGTGAACGACGCGCCGTATAAATCTCCGTCTCGCGCATCATTGACCGATTTGGGATCTCGTACTTTCCCCTGTCTCTTGCCAGGCCGGCGCCCGTATCCGTCTGCCCCGGCAACGAGAATCAGAGGACACACGGGCAATCCGATCGAGGGGAACCTCCGAGCGAACCCCGGAAATGGGTAGCCACAGAGGCTGGCGGAGCCGACGCAGCTTTCCACATCCCGTGGAGGTTACCAGCGGTGAAGATGGCGAGATTGCGACCTGCAACCGACGATGAGACCCCACGCACAGACGTGGGCAGAACCGATCTGGTCAGTAATCCAGTTCAGGCTCGATCCTTCTCGTGTTTTTGCAGGGATCCGAGTTCAGGGAGATTACGCGAGAGACAGTGAGGGCGAAGCAGGGGGTTGAGGTTCCGATCCTTGGGTGCGTGCATAATTGCTTTTTCGAATGCCTTCTCGCCCATCTGGGTTACGGTTGTTGCAGGTGCCGTCTCTCTCCGGGCTCCCTTTGAACTCTTCTTGGGCCTCTCTTGAAGATCTTTTCGATGGTCTGCACAGCACATGTAATATCTCACCTGCTTGGGTAGGGAGAGGGAGAGAGAACTGGATCGGTATTGTCTTGCTCACACATGTCTCCCATCCCGTGATCTCAGCCCCCGCGCTCGGCGGTCGATCAGGCCGGCCCCCATCGAGGAGAAGGCTATCCGAGACCTCGTACCGTTGAGACATGACGGGAAATGTCTCTGACCGCACCGGGCGTGGGAGGTAAGGGATGGTGATGAGGCTCAGCTTGGGGAGGAGGGCAGACGGCAGGACGAAAAAGGATTCCGGGGGATGCGCGTTGAGAAAAGGCTGAGACTGGACGAGACTTGTCTGTTGGTACCTAGGTCCTATGGACAGTGAGGCAGGAGCGACTGCCTCTTAACTACTTCCTCCTACTGAGTGAGGTGGGCTATGTCTGCCCTCGCGAGCACCTGCCCTCATACCTACCTCATGTTCCTCGCAACTGCCCACGAGCCGGCCCAGTGTTCCTGCCCCAGGACAGAAAGGGGGGCTATAGGACGGTCAAACGTCTCATGCTTTCACAACCAGCCGCCTGGGAAACCCTTGGCCGAGTAAGGAACTGTCGGGTTCAGAAATGCCCATGAACATCGTGCAAGTCAATTACCCACGGCTGGAGGTCGCAGGTTCGAGTCCTGCGGCAATCGTTTTTTTTTCAGGCTCTTCTTCTTTTCGAATTACCATTTGAGTAATGAATTCTGTCCGATCAATTGCCGCGTCACTAGCACATCATTGTTATCTCGCAAGGCACGTAGGGACGACACAGGGCGTCGCGAAGATTGGGCACGCGAGGCTGTTAGAGTTTGGGAAAAGGAAGCAGATGGCGGTGATGGCGAGGCTTGGAGCTAGCTAGCTAGGTACGGGGACGACGGGTAGACTGCCTTAGGGCCCGTCGGCGTGACGCGGATCTCCCCTCGAAACGATGTCATTCTTGCACTGGGAGACCGGGAGGATACGCCCGTAGATGAGCGGTCGTCTGTGTGATGCCGCCCCTTTGCATCGTCGAGGTGCAGCGGTTCGCGCAGTCGAGGCCGGGATGGCCCACGATACGGTTGGTCCCGTACCTGGCATCAGGAAGCTGATGAGTGGACCAGCGCAAACGAGAAGCAAAGAAGCAACGCTAGAAGCAGACGCCCATCGGAGGCGAGCGTCTCTGAATCGGAGAGGTTTTCCTCGGTGGAAAGAAAGACCGTTGGATGCGTGGCATTGGCACAATAATCGCGAGTCCTCCTCGGTAACGGGGACCAACGCTCTTCGGGGTTTGAAGGATGATTAGAGTGTGCCAGGCCACATCCCAGCTCCGGCTCGATCCTCCCACCATCCGCGGGACGAAGAAAGCGAGGCATCTCGATCTCGGCTGACGTTGACCTAGCTGGGGGTTAGGCAGGGACAGGGGCAGCCGGGGAAGAGACGCGGAACAAGGGGTGTTCGATTTCGACAAGGAGGACTCTCGCTACTTCGTGAGAAGCCGACGGGATTCGCGTTGCAGTGGCCGATCAGGGCACGTCCTTTTGCCCTGTCTTCTGCATTTAAGCGAGGAAGAGGGAAATCTCGTTGCTGTAGGGGGTGTGAGTGGAGGATTGGGGATGGGATGGGAGATGCATCATGGGATCTCCGGGGGAGTAACCCCCCCTTGCTTCCGGTCGAGATCCCCATGTACGTCCGTCTTGGCGGGGGTGCACCCATCACTACCACCTCCTCCATCCTGCTATGCTTCCTATCCCCGGGCATGCGTGATCTCATCTACGTTACGCGCGGCACGCTCCAGATCCGGATCGCAGTTGCGATCGTGGGTGCAGGTTACAACCGTTGGAAAACTCGTGTCACTCGGGAACCCGTATCGGGAGGCGGCAGATGAAAGAGGCGAGACGAACATGCCCGGTCTGCGTTGGCGGCAGTCATCACGAACATGTTTGTCTGCCTTCTGCCCTGGCTGCCTATGCATGCGTATCTTGGATCGTAGAAACTCAACCAACATTACATCGTCCATTACTTGCTACTTGCTACTTACTACCTAAACCTATCTAAGAGCCTAGCTAACGTGACCAAACACTACCCAAAAGAAGCCCATCCAAATCCTCTCAATCCCGCCAACCGGGAATGGCGCAGACCTCCCCCTCTCCTGGCGCGATGCGACCACCCGGCAAACCCGTCCTACCGTCTCCCCCTCCGCTACACCACACCCCCCAAAGCGAACATCGTAAGCGACGAGCCCGGCAAGTGGTACCAGAGAACCAGTTCCTCGCTCGCCCGCGCATCAAACCCCGTCCCAGGAGGGGTGAAGCGAACAAGAAGACACCGTCAATTACATCCTCCTCTTACACATAGACTCAACAGTGACAACTCCCTAAGCACAACTCGAAGCCCGCCTCCTCATCCCATCAGGCCGGTGCGTCTTGACGCACCCCTCGCACCCGGGACTCAGCACGTCCGGCGCCCCGTCGAACAGCTCGGCCCGGTACACGTACCACTCGCGGTACGACTTCCACTCCTCCAGGTACTCGACCCAGTACGCGAGCTGCTCGACGAGCCAGCTGTCGCGCAGCCTGTCCCTCACAACATCTTCCGGAAGGGGCAGTTGCTTCTCTTTCTCTTTGTCCTTGTCCCCGTGGCGGCGGTGGTAGTACGCAGCAAGCACCTCCGGCCGCACGTCCTCGACCCGCTCGGCCGTGTAGTAAGCAAACTCGGCGCGCCGGCCCCGCGCCGTGAAGTACGGCACCGAGCCCCACTCCACCACGGCCCGCGAGGGCGTCAGGGACACCACGCGCACCGTGCAGCAGATGCACCGCGCCTGCGCGAGGAAGTCGCGGAGCACCGTCGACGGCTTGGGCGTGCTGGTGCGCGGGTGCATGGTCGGCGAGGCAGGGTTTGCTTTTTGCGCTAGCGAAGCAGCAGTGGTCGTCGTAGCTGTAGAAGATGTCGTCGCTTGTCTGGCGTCATTAAAACCCAGGCGGTGTGTGTATTCCCCCGGCGCGGGCTTTCTTGGGCAGCAGTATCCGTAGCTCGTCCTTCAAGGGTCTTCTTCGTTCTTCTCTTTCCGGCCGAAGGGGAGCAAGGGGGGAGGGAGTGCGTAGAGTATCCCGATGCACCCTCGCAGGCTTCCCGTCAATATTTCCAAAGGGCTGGGGCCAAATCAAGAACCCACACGCACCAGCTCGCAGCGGGAACGGCAGCGGCAAGGCGGGGGAAGATTTGAGGTTGCCGCGCGCGCCCCTTGGCGAGATCGAGAGAAGCAGCTGAGGAGATTAGCCTCGACAAGGGGATCCGGGGTGTCCTGCTCTACTCTGCTGTCCCGGGATTTCTCCAAGGGATAGAGGAGAGAGAAGGCGGGAAAAGAAGGAACACTGCACGCAGCGCGCGCGCAAAGGAAGCGAGCGAGAGAGGAAGCAAAAGAAGCAGACCAACGAAAGAAGAAAGGAGGACAATTTTGGGGGTGGGTGTATATGCCATCTCCAGATCGGGGGGAACGGGGGATTAAAAACGATTTTTTCGTTCATAAAGCCCCCTACTCCGTGGCTTCTCTTCTGTGGTTGCTTCTTCCTCCCTGCCTCGTCAAGAGAGGTTTCTCCCGTTACCCCAGCTCCTGGCCCTTCTGCGTTCCTCTCTCAGTAGGAGCTGCATCATTGTTGCCCCCGGACAACAGAAGCGTGTCTCACCCGCATCGACAGACACCAAAGAGAGGACAGGTTTCGGCGACGCGGGGAATAAAGAACAGAGTGCCTAGACCCGTTTTCCCACGAGGCTTGGAGCACACCGTCATGGTGATGAAGAACTTTTCCGTCATCATTAGGCGGGGAGTGGGCTCGGTCGGCCTGAAGACGTGGTTTCCCCGAGACTTTCTGAGGGAGCCCTGTTGAGTACCGAAATGTAGAGGAAGAAAAGAAAAAAAAAAGGAATAAAAAAGCCTGTAATCAAAGTGCGAGGCATGCAGCCTGGCGTGGGTAGCAACAGCAGTCCCTCGCTTCCTGCTATCGTTGCCCCCGGGGGGGGGGCTTTTCTTTTCTTTTTCCTATTCATTTCTGGAGAGCGCTCTTCTCCGTCATTGTTCATGCCCCCATCCTCAATGAACGAAAACAGGACCAGAAGAGTAACGCACAGCCATGGACAGCACAGCAAAAAAGGAGGGCAGAAAGAGAGAAGATGCGTCGGGAGGGCAAAAGTGAGAGGCCCTCGCAACTCCCGGCTTCCCAGAGATTCGGGGGTTGACGACTTCGTGGGGTGGATTAAACCCGGCCGATCGGCCCAATCGCGCGGAACCGTCCCCTCGCCGAATGAAATATCTATCACTTCTCACATTCGTCGCCGCATGACAGTGCCACACCCCCAAGGACTTTTTCCCGCCGCGGGTTTCGCAAAAGAGCTGCGATGTAATGGTACGAAGAGTAAGAGTGAGAGTGAGAGCGAGAGAGATCCGGACTTCCAATCAACCTTCCTCCACCCCACCTTTGCCCCTCCCTTGTCATCTCGCTGCCGAATCCTCTTGAAGCTCAAACAGCGGGCCTTTCTTTTGACCCGGCGATATTCCACGGCCGATGCGAGACGACGACGAGGACGGCGGCAGGTCAGCTGAGGTCCCTCTGGACACTTCGGCCGAACCCGACTCTGGTTGGTTTCGCCGCTTGGCCAAACACATCGCCGGAGCGTCACTGGGAAGAGGGGCCTTCCTTGATATTCGCCCAACACGTCGCGCCGGGCGGCGGCTGCGGCGGCGGGCCCACGAGGAGGGCTTCATTGGAGCCAACAAGGCACCTCCTCGCAGAGGCAAGGCTACCTGCTTGCTTTGCCTGGGCTGCTGCTGGGTTGACCGGGCCCCCAAAGCCCATTCCGAAGGGGGTGAGCTCGTGAGCATGACATGCTTTCTTTTTCGTTTCTTTTTTTCTCCTCCCCTGCCAAACGCCACTTAGCGAAGGGGAGGGGTCCCATGGTCTTTCCTGGGGCCGGGCCCGAGAGTGGTTTTGGGTTCCCAATATGACTCGAACTCTGCTTCATTCCAATCCGTCTTCCTCGGTGACAGCAGCTGGGTGGAGGGGGGGGGGGGGGGGGCGGGCACCTCCCACCATAAAACCAGAGACATGGCCGGGCCTGCGTTGACTGAGGTAACCGGCCGGATTTCTTTTCCGGAGAAAGAAAAAGACCCTTTCCACTCGGATTTGAGGTAGCTCGTCACCGTCTTCCCGCCCACCCGATCTTTCCTTTTGGTTAGAGGCAGGGAAAGACAGCCAGGAAGAGAACCCACCACAGTTCCCTTCATAATGCGGTCATGACCAGGCCAAAAAAAACTCTGTCCCTCTGAGAAAAGAAACGAAACAGCCATATTCCGAAGAGTTCAAGCCCGGGTACGCGCGCACATGGACACACACCCCCTCCCCGGGAGCTGAGTGCAGGCGCCCGCCAAGGTGTTTCCTAAAAAGAGGGGGGGCACTGAGGAGGGGCGCGGGCATCGAGGGATGAGATCTCTTCCCATATCTCACACGGCAACCGCGCACCCACACCTCCTTCGGGACCATTCCCCCCTTGGCTCCCGTAGCTCCAGTGGCTTAAGATCTTACATATACCCGCACGCGAACCAGCACCTCGGGACGTCGCCTGACAGGCTCCTCTCGCTCACCGGTGTCTGTCGGCCCTTGCAACTTTCCTGACCGACTTGTCATGCCAAGTCCACACTCCTCAGCCTAAATCGACTTCACAACTGTAAGTCTGACGGTTCGCGTTTCTGCTTGACGGGCTAGCCCGTGCCGTGCTGTGCCGTTTGCTGACCGAACGCCGCAGGTTCTCCTGTCCGAGCAATACAAGAAGGACCGTCAGGGCCTCTTCCCTCCAGCCTCCGAACACCATGTGCGAGTGGTACCGACGCAACTACGCCTGCGGGCACCACTTCACGGGCGCCTCCGAGTGGTGCTACCGGTACAGCCAGACGCAGAAGCGTTGCAAGGTCGTCGTGACGCAGGTCGACTACGACTCGTCCGTGTGCAAGAGCTGCCTGAAGAAGGGCTCCAAGACGGAGGTCCCGTGGGAGCACCTCATCGACCGGACCAAGTTCGACCCCAGCCGAGACGAGTGAGACGACGATGGCGGCGACAGCAACAGCGATGGCCGAGGCTGCTACCGCAACAGCGACGGCAACGGCGGGCTTCGACATGACCAAATGTTTTCGAAAATCTTCTTTCCTTGATCGGTTTCGTTCGTTCGTAATGGAACGCCCTCGACGGCGTGGGCCATCACATTCACCGTGGCGAGACGGATCCTCTCCCACGCGGCGTTTCGGGACCAAAAGACGGGGCGATCTGGGGGAGGCGTGTGGCCGTTGGCTTACTAGAGCCTCATGGGACTGGCGCACCTGATACCCATTTGATTTTGCATCATTTATCGGCGAACTTGTTGTTTTTAATCTGGCGGGGACGACGGATGGGGGTTTCAACCTGGGGACGGGGGAATCTGGAGTATCGGAAGCGGGAAAGCTTTGACGACGACAGCGATGACCAAAAGTGTGTTTTTGGAGCTTTGTTTTTTGAGATGTATTATCTGTGTGTTAGAAGTCGGTTGAGTCGACGTAATCGATCAAGTCAGTTGTCCTGCCTTGCAACGCTCAGTGTCCCAGTCCTGGTGGTTAGACGACGGCGATGCTCGAGTGGCATCGTGAAGGTCCACAGCAGCAGCTGGTGTTGTTCGTGCTTCTCGCGGCGGCGGGTGATTTCCACGATCCGGCGGAGGAATGCGAGGTCTCGGATCTGGGGAAGCTCAGCTTCGTGGCGGACGACTGGAGCTGTAAGAAGCTAGACGCAAGCTGCCTGATGAGGACCCGGGGGCCGCATGACGAGCTGGCATTCCCCGCCGGCAGGGTCCTGCTGCGTTGCGTTCCATCCGGAGCAACACGAACGGCCAGCGCCCCCCCCCCCCCCCGCCGATCGTCGCCGCAGGGCTAGAGACCTCCACGAAGCGGGCGGAGAATGCTCACGATGCCGGCCCATCTGCGGGCGAGCTAACGGTGAGACAGATTGGCACGAGCCGCGATCCACGATGCATTGTTGCCGGCGGTGGGGGAAGAAGTAGCAACAGCAATGGCAGAGCTAGCCGAAACAAAGCTGAAGCGGGTGCGGCTGGCGGGAGAGCTGTCAGGGGCAACGTCGGTCGAGATGCTGCGTGGATGCCAAGCTCCGTAGGGAGACGGGAGGATCGTCAGGTGGCTTGCGTTGCTGCGTCCGGTGAGGCGTTTGGAGGCGCTGTCATTTCTGGGACAGATCTCATCTGGGCCGTCGAGATGCATTGCAGCAAGGGGCAGTTCGAGGTTGTGGCTGTACAGCGTACGTCAGCGATTGTCGTGATGCAGTGGTGGATGGAGGATGGAAGATTCACAGTGTTGTGGATGGTTGAGTCGATGGACCGATGGACGCCGAGGCGGAGGGTCCAGCTCGGGGAAGGTGCGATGATGGGTGAGCCAAGCTTCCGTACCTGCCCGGCGCGGAGATTCGCTTCCGGTACGGGGACCCACTTGTTGGTATTACCTAAGCGATTACGATTACCAGTTCGTAATTCAAGCTCTCAGGTAACTTCTCCAGGTAACTACCTAGGTACATACATACATGTTGGGAAGTTCGTCTCTTGATGGGAGTTCCTCCCTACCTACCTAGGTAACTCGAAGAAGCTCGTCAACCTCGTAGAACAAGCATTAGATAATGCCTCTGTTGGAAGCTTCTCCGGCTCATGCCCGTCTTCCCTCCTAAAATCAGGCAAAGTCCCCCGGCCTTGGACCGGGGTCAGGCCGTGGAAACGGCGCGACTCCCCACCGTCGGCCCCTCCACACCACACCTGTCACATTTTGGCACCCACCAGTCATCACGGCCGACAGCGGCCTTCAGCGGCCACAGCTATTACTCGATGCGCTTCGAGCTGCCCCCACGCGCGATGATAGCCACTCCACTATTTTAGCAGACCATTAACAAATCAAAGGTGATCGTGGTCGACACCCATCGAATCACAAGCTTCTCCGGGAGCCTGGATGTCCTCGTCTCGGTGCAATTCGCGCGTTATGTTGGTGGTGCCAAAGTAATCGCCCAGAGTCTAGGTACTGGCAAGGATCTTTTTTTTTTCTCTCTTTTTCGCATTTCCGCCTGCGCGCGCAACAAATCTCGCTCAAGCCACAAGCCGAGCTTAAATACTTGCTTTTTTCTTTTCTTTTCTTCAACAAAGGACAAACCACCAATCTCCTCCCATCCCGTCATTTGTAACACCTTCCCATTCCGATCTTGCAGAATCTCGGCAGCAACAGCAGCAGAAGCAGCAGAAGCAGCAGCAAAAGCGCCTTTTCGCAACAGCCGACCACCATGGGACAGCCTTCGTTCGCGGCATCCAATGCCATCATCTACGTCACATATGGACTCTTCCTGTACGAATCTCGCGCCACTTGCTCTAACCTCGCATTCTCTCCCCGCCTCCGCCGCTCACCAGACCACGATGGCTAACCGGTTCGTCGCAGGATCATGGGAACTGGCATTGCGTGGAAGTTCCGCAACCAGTCCAAGGGAGAGTTCCTCTCTGGAAACAGGACTCAGACGGGTCAGAAATCCCCTCGCTCGCCGAGAGAGCTGCGCCGCCAGTCTCTCCGCCTCTCGTGCAACCCCCCGCGTCCCGCGCACCACCAGAACTAACGCACCCACCCGCAGCCTTCCCCCTGGCCCTCAACTTCATCGCCTCTGGTGAGTGAGGAAGACGCAGCAAGCGCTTCTCCGGCCCCCCAAACGGGACCTTTTCTCTTGTCAGAGAAAGAGCGGCAGAACGGCACAGCCAGCAGACAGCAGCCGACCCAGAGTACCGACGCAACGCGCACAAACGACGCAAACTTGACCACGAGAGGGTGGGACGAGAACATCCTTCTCCCCTCTGCCCTCTCGTGTCCCGCCAGAGTATCAAATGAGACGAGATCAGGGGTGCCACATCCGACGAAACTGACAGGCAGGTTCGTAACCCAACGATCAAGAAAACAGTCCTCGCCCCTTTTCGGTCCGCCCGGGGCGCTGTCTACTCGCCGCCGCGACCACTCCCGACCCGGTGGAGACGGGTGCGGCATGGGATTACATCTCCAGGCGGTCCGGAAAGGGGACCCCCGAGGATGCGGCTCACTACGGGCGCGGATTTGAAGCGGTCGGCGCGCATCCACCCTCTCCCCCGGTAACGCCGGGGACGAGGAGATGCCGCCGCCGTGGATATGAAGCTGAGATTGCACCGTAATTACTCGATCAAGTTAATGCTTGCGTGGGAAACGTGCTGCCGCTCCAATATCTCTCCCCCATCCTCCCCCCATCTGCGTTGTGGATTGACCATACTGACCACCCCAGCCCTCGGCTCCGGCATCCTGTTCTCCTACCCGGAGCTCGCCACCATCACCGGCATCCAGGGCGTCCTCGTCTACGCCCTCTCGTCCTCGCTCCCGCTCCTCATCTTCGCCGTCCTCGGACCCATCATCCGCCGCAAGACCCCCGAGGGTTTTGTGCTGACGGCATGGACGCGCCAGCGGTACGGCACCATCGCCATGCTGTACCTCAGCTTCATGACCCTCGTCACCCTGTTCCTGTACATGGTCGCTGAGCTGTCGGCCATCGGACAGGTCGTCAACGCCCTGACGAACCTGGACGGCCTCCCGGTCATGATTGTCCAGTGTGTCATCACCACCATCTACACCTGTAAGTCCACCCCCTCTTCCTACTCCTGCTGCACCCGGGAACTAACACCCCCCGCAGCCCTCGGCGGTTTCCGCATCTCCTTCCTGACCGACAACGTCCAGGGCGCCATGGTCATCTGCCTCATCATCATCGTCGCCGTCACGATGGGCGTCAAGACGGAGATCGACACCTCCCTGATCGAGACCTCGGGCCTCCTCAAGCCCACCCTCCTCGGCTGGCAGCTCCTCTACATCCTCCCCATCTGCATCCTCACCAACGACTTCTTCCTCTCCGGCTTCTGGCTGCGCACCTTCGCCTCCAAGACGGACCGCGACCTCCGCGTCGGCGTCTCCGCCGCCGTCGTCGTCATCCTCTGCGTCCTCACCATGGTCGGCGTCACCGGCCTCGTCGCCGCCTGGTCCGGCGCCCTGCCCCTCGACCAGGTGTCAGAAAACGGCTCCGTCGCCTTCTTCCTCCTCCTCCAGCGCATGCCCGCCTGGGTCGTCGGCATCGTCCTCGTCATGGTCTGCACCCTCAGCACCGCCGCCTTCGACACCCTGCAGTCCGCCATGGTCTCCTCCGCCTCCAACGACCTCTTCCGCAACCGCCTCAACATCTGGTGGATCCGTTTGGGAGTCGTGCTGATCATCGTCCCCACCGTCGTCATCGCCCTCAAGGCCCCCTCCGTGCTGCAGATCTACCTCGTCTCCGACCTCATCTCCGCCTCCGTCATCCCCGTCCTCGTCTTCGGCCTGATGGACCGCTTCTACTGGTGGCGCGGCTTCGAGGTCGTCGTCGGCGGTCTCGGCGGCATCCTGACCGTCTTCCTCTTCGGCCTGGTCTACTACGACGGCGACGCCCAGCGCGCGGGCAACCTGCTCATCATCTCCGAGGGCCTGTACGCCAACGACTGGTCCGTCTTCGGCGCCTTCGTCGCCGCGCCCGTCGGGAGCTTCCTGTGGGGTTTTGGTGCGCTGGGCTGCCGCCTCGCGTTCCAGTGGCTCGTGGCCCGGAGGAGCGGCCGCCGCTTCGACGCGCTGGACCGGCCGTTCGGGCCCGGCTTCGGCCCCGAGGCGGACCACGTCGCGGACCGGGACAACGTCGACGTCTCTTCGGATGTCGAGATTGTCAAGCCCGCCGGCAAGTTCTTCTAGACCCGGAGACGGGGCATAGACACTAGCTGCGTAGAGTATCGCCGCCCTTGGTGGCGAGTCTGGTAGCAACCAAACACTAAAACATGGAGAGAGGAGAGTGGGAAGGAGTAGTCGTAGTAGTGGTGGTGGAGAAGAGGGGTCTTTCAAGAAGAGAGATCTTTTGAAATCTATACTTTTTGGGGTTTGGAGAGTTTCGTCTGCTCCTATGTTACAACCCCCCCCCCCCCCCCCCCCCCCCCCCCGGCTGCTCCCGGTCTCCGAACAGAGCAGCCAGGATAATCAAACACGTATAATACAAAATCATTACATGTTTCTACTCCCCCTCCTCACTCGTACACGCACATAAACCGGGACGCACATAAACCGGGTTTAAAAACTACCCACCCCCCGATCACTGCTTGCCCGCGTTCCTCTTCTGAAAGTCCTGCTGCTCCATCAGCGCCATTGCCTTCTCCTCCTCGGCCCAGTCCTCGGGCGTCGTGCCGCCGATGGTGCCCCAGACGAGCCACTCCCCGGGCTTGTACGTCTTGGGCTCGATCTGGCGCGTGAGGACGATGTACTCGGTCAGCTTGCGCACCTTGAGCGCGCCCTCGATGATCTCCCCCGTCCGGGCGTCCTGCTTGCCCAGCTTCTGCGTGCTCACGATCCGGACGACGGCCTGCTGCACGAAGGGCGCCTTGCCGACGGGCGGCATCATGGCGAGCTTGTGGCTCACCACGGAGGGTTCTTTCCCGTGGTCGATGAGCTCCCAGGTGAGCACCTCGCTGGCCTTGCGGCGCGAGACCGCGGCGGAGAGGGATTCGCCCAGGCGGGGCGTGCAGATCTTCCGGAGGGTGTCGCGGTCGGCGGCGGCGAGGGCCTGGTTGAGCTGGACGTGCAGCGCCTTCGCGGTCGGCGCGATCTGGCGCCAGGAGAGCTGGAGCTGGGGCCGCTCGCGGAAGGTGGGCATGGACATCCACTTTGCGCCGGCGATGGCGGCGAAGTCCTTGCCGTGCTGCTTGAGGCGGGACCAAATATAGTGGAGGAGAGTGCGGACGGCGGCGACGGAGTTCTTTTCATGGTCGACGAGGGGGATGGGGACGAACGTTCCTGGAGGGGAGGGCCGTTAGCTGCGAAGGAGGAGAAAAGAGAGGGAGAGGAGTTGCTAACCTGGGAGGAGGATGTGCGTCATGCCCGCGGCCTGGGCCTTCTCCATCTCGCTGGCCCTGTACCCGCTGTCGGAATTCTTGTTGAGCCTGACGTTCGCCCTCATCGCGCCGCGGACGTCGGCCTTCTGGACCTTGACCGCGTAGCCCCTCGACGACAACGACGGGGTCGCGGCTGCTGCTATCCTGAAGGTAGTGTTTCTGCTGCTGCTGCTGCTTGCTGAGGGGAAGACGACGGTGCGGGCGGCGGGCCTGGCCAGGCCGAGCAGCGGCCTCGCGGAGCGGTACATGGTCGCGGTTCGGAGGGGTTTCGCTCGATGGGTTCGTGATCTGTGTTTCGCGGGTTCCCGAGGAGGTTACCGTCGTCGTTCGTATGGCCTGATTATTTCCCCCCGGATTGTCCTTCCCTCGCTGTCACCAAAACCCAAAATAAAAAAAACGAATTGGAAAAAACGGGTTGGTCCAAGCTTCCGGAGGGAACGTACCTACATGGACCCACTTCTATTCTCGAGGCCACCCGGTCCGGGCTCGGAAGGCTGAGGACGGGAGCTTGGGCCGCACCTGTGGCGGATGCATGTGTGGCTCGCCCGCCTGGAGCTATTGCATGGACCTAGGTTCCGCGATACCGGCCAATGACGACGGCGTCAATCGTCAGTCGACCCTGAGAGTGGGTTATCTACCTATCTCGTAAAATACTGAGGCAGAGGATGACAACTGTGGCCCTGTGGGTTGGCGGACTGGGATCCGCAGACGAACGTAAGGGACCCGAGGCGGGACCTTGGACCTTGCGGCCGCGTCACTGAACTGTAGTTTCCGGCCGGGGCGTCACCGGTATGCAGTCTGACGATCTATTTTCTCGCGATTGAAGCCCTACTCAGAGGTACCGAGGCGCAGATCATGTATCTGACTTCAGCCCGGAGCACAACTCGGCCGGAAGAGACGTTCGCCAGCCGACCACTCAGCCGATGGCGTTGACAGCTGCAGACCGTTTCTGTGGTTAATCGAGCCGAGGCAGTTTGATCACGGACTCATCCCAAAGAAGACAAACTTGGAGGAACGTCGACTGTGCCCTTGCAAATAGCAGCAAGTGTAGTGTTCCTGGAAAGATTCAGCCTCTCGGATCCCATTACCCAGCTACCTCACCTCCCAGGTACCAAGTCCCTTGTACGTACAGTCGGTGAGTTGCACCTTTGGGCAGTCGCTACACAAACCGGGGTCGGTGGTGCAATTAGGTTGGGCACTCATGCGGAAGGGACACCTCTCCTCCGTATCCGTAGTCCTTCCGCCAATATTGACAGGCAAGATAGGAACTTAACGGCACCTGCCACCACAGCCCATATCCCACCTGGCGCAGCCATACCCAGCAGGTAAGACTGTCAATCACAGCGATTACTCAGACAATAGAGGACTCAAAAGGAAGGCGGAAGCAAGAAGGAACAATTAAAAAGTGGTAGCCGTGGAAGCAGCAGATCCAGAGAGAGATCCCGAATTAGTCCCATTACACACACCTACTCCTTGAGATCCAGCAGCCTTTTACAACTCCCCAGTGATTATAGAGGGGCGTGGGAAAACAGCATCCATACATCCATACACCATCCGCCATCCATCCATCCCACGCACGCACATTTCTCGACTGAAACTCAGGACACAATTAATACGGGCACGCGACCCCCATGCCCTTCCAGGGTTCAGCGCCAGCGCCGCCAGCAGCGGTAGCAGAAACCGACAACAGCAGAGGAGATTTCCCTCTCCCACTTACCTTGATTTACCCCGAAAAAAAAACCAAGATCAACACCAACCGCCGAGCCGGCACCATTTTATCGACCACTAGCACCGAACTTCGTGGGTGTCCGGTGCCTGTTCTACCTTGCTTCTTCCGCCCAAAGCCAACCAACCACCCCGGCCCGGGGCGACCTTACTCACGACCAAGACGCCCATAAACAACAACCATCACCCCTCCCCTCTCCCATTCCTCCTCTCCTCTCTCCAATGGCCGCATAGAAAAAAACGCAGCAAAACCTCCCCCGACCCGCGCTTCTCCCACATGGCCCCCCCGCGCCGCCGCTCCGTCGCGGCGGCCGAGCGCGAGCACAACAACCACCACTCCGACCCCGAGTGCGACGACTCCGACCTCCCGCCCCCCTACGACCCGGACCTCGTCTCCTCCTCCCTCCTCGAGCCCCGCATCGCCGTCGTCCTCAACGTCCCCAAGCCATGGCGCGTCTGGCTGTTCTTCTGCCGCCTCCTCTCCATCCTCCCCGCCATCTACTACGCCATCCAGCCTGCGGTGACGCTGCTCGTCCAGGTCGTTCCCGTCGCCGTTCCGGGGGGCAGGAAACCTCTCGCCGGCGGTAGCGCGGCGGGGATGGGTGGCGCTGCGGGGGAGGGCGCAGCATCATACGCCGCGCTGGTCGGCGGCGCGGCGTGTCCGCCCAGTAGCTGGCCGCCTGGACACCCCGAGATACCGTTCCCGTGGACTGAGATGTCGCTGGGGCTTTTGTGGGTATGAAACACGCATCAAATACTGGTTTTGACGGGGTAGGAGAGATCGCTGACATTGTGCGGCTGGTAGTGCGGATGTTCGGTGTATCTAGCCTTCTTCTTCGTCGACTGCCTCATGTCCCGATGGTGAGTCCGAGCCCCTCCTGGGAGTAGCTCTACGAGTGCAGGCGCAAGACAGAACGAGTCGCTAACTGACCGGCCTCCCCGAATAGGCTCATAAACTACACCCCGTCAGCCACGATAATCCGGCTGTTGACGGTAACATCGGTAAACGCCTTCTTGACGGAGCGCATCCTCACGTTCTCGGGCGGCTTCGAGGACCCAAGGCTCCTCCTCCCGGGATGGGTCACAATAGCCACCGTCAGTCTCTCTCTTATCATCTACTCGTCGTGCCATGCGAGAAACACCGACGCAAGCTAACACACTTCCCCGGCAGACCCTCACGATAGCGTACCACATAACCCAACGCAAGATCAACATCAAGAAAGAGACGTCCACCTCGATTAACATCTTCTCCATCGCCAGCTTCGTGAGCATGGTCGCCCTCCTCGCCCAGATGCACTACTCGGGCTCCGACTACCCCTCCAAGCCGTTCGAGCCGCTTCTGAGGCCGCTGTACGAGTACGTCACCCGCGCCGTGTGCGACAACCTCGGGCCGCCGGCGTCGCCCAGCTCGTCGCATTCCGAGCTGTAGGCATGATGATGCCCGGGGCAGCGAGCGGGGAACTGGGGGATACGACGGAATTCTGGATTGTTGTATGGAATTGCTTTTTGAGAAAATAAAACATTAGATACCCCCTTACGGAATGATTACTTGGGACTATTGGCATCAGGCATCATTCGACCTTGGCACCTTGGTTACGCGATTCCTGAATGACTGTTCATGATTTTTGACTGCCCTTGCATACGGACCCATTTAAGCCGCCCGGAGAAAAGTGTAGCACAATTAGGTTTTCTCGGAGGTGCCGTCATGCAGCATCACCAAACCTTCAGCGTTCCGGAATCATGCATGCGGCGACGACGCGACTAGGGCATCAATCACTGGGGAACGCATCATCAACATCACACTTGAACTGAGGGCAGTGGTGACTAAGATGTCCATTTCTGACTACCGTCGCTCGGACCGCCCGACCATCAAAGAGAGTGCGGCGAGTCCCTGAGAAAACTGTTTATCTGACCATCTCATCATGCGCGTCAGGCAGACGCAAGTCGCCCTAAACCTCGCACCGATAACCTCTTCCGTCGGCGGGAGGTATACCGTCCTACTACGTCGAATCGGGCGCCGACACTGAGCGGCGTGGGAGGGAGACAAGGGCATGCTGTACCCCCCGTCGTCTCCGTCCTCGAATCCCGGACGTCAACCCCGACAGCATTGTCGGGGCCCAGCAGGAACGGCGGCGACCTGCGGCGGGCTTAGAATCCGTGGACCTTGATGGTCTTGGAGTCAAGTCCGAGGCCTTCCTTCTTGTCGATGAGGAATTCCTGGACGACCTTGCGCTGGTCACCCTGGAGCTGGATGACCTCGCCCATCTCGCTGTCTGCTACGATGGTGCCATTGCAAGCTGCGCGCGGGTTAGTATTGAAGCAGAGGTGGTGGGCGACAAGTGCGGGGTAGCTTACCGAACTGCTTCTTGATGACCTTGAGAATCTTCTTCTGGTCGAATTTCTTTGGAAGACCCTGAACGGTGGTCAGAGTCTTACGTCCATTGCGCTCTGTATTGCGTCAGGTCAGCAAGATGCATAAAGGGTTGGCTGCGAGCGAAGGGTATGCTAGTGCTACACCGCAAAGCGAGCGTTGGCACGTGCGGCATTTGTGCATCGCGGGCGAGGCGGCAGTCTAGAGGGGTCGAGTCGTGACGTACGTTGAATCCGTATGTGGATATAATGAGCCTGTTTGGTCTCTCCGGTGTCTTCGTCGGCTTCGGCGAAGGGGTCTGTCGAGGGGGGAATGTTAGCGTGCTGGTTCCGAGAGACATGGCGGTCAGGGGACACCGAGAGGCGACGTGTCCGACCGTGACGTGACCGACAACCGGCGACAACGCGCCCGCTGCGATCCACGCGACGAAGGAGACGATGGGGGAGCAGACGTACCGTAGGTCTTGAGATTTTCAATTGACATAAACTCGTCTGTTCGGGGGTGACCTTGGGAAATGGGTTGGGGTGGTTGAACCGGGAAATCAGCGACAGACGGCTTTGCGGAAAGCGGTCTCGCTGCGACGGGCGTGTGTGGCTGGGGAGTTGTTTTGTTGTTGATAGAGAGGAGAGTGTTGGCTGGTTGCTGAGCTAGAGCTGAGGCACGAGAGGAAGCTTGAGGTTGATATACGTGACAAGAGGGTGGCAAAGACGGGGCAAGGCGAAGTTTGGCGAGGTCTGCTGGGTTTTGTACGTCGGAAGATTTATGGGGGGTGGGCTGGTCTGCAGATCGATGACTGATGTTGTGGACGTGGAAGTTGGGAGAAATGACGGACTCGGTCGGGTGAGTTCAGCAGTAGTACTTCAGCGCTCGAGGGGGTGCGGTGTGTGGGGCGTGGGACACTGTGCACCTAATCAGCGGGAGGGGGTGGGAGGAAGGCACCACTGAATCACTGCCGCCCGCGCTGGAAGGAGAAGACGTGGAGGGGGGCGCAGGTGGGAGGCACGGGTGACGAGGGGCCTGGGCGCACGGGCCCGCTTATCCCCCATTCAGCGCCAGCCTGAAGCGCCAGCCTGAAGCGCGAGCCTGGAGCCTAAGCCTGAGCCTGAGCCCTCTGAGCCTGCTGAAGATAGGTACCTAGGTAGGTAGGTACGGATACACTCAAGCACTGTGTGCTGAGGGATGTGATTGGCAGGATAAGGCAAGGACGCACACTGGAGGTAGGTACGAAGGTACCTTGGTACCTGCCTCAATACCTACGTCCGACCTGGAAGGCACTTTCCTTCTAGGTAGGCGGTCGGCACTGCCCTAGGGGCGGTCATTCACTGACCAACCCGCTGGGAGGTAGCCCGGCGGCAGTCTCCACCGAACCCACCATCACCACCACTGCAACCACTCCCAGTGTCACCTCCTTCTCTTCACCGCAGCACTCATCCATCAGTACACTCTCGCTCAGTCACAGTTCAGTCGATATCAGTCACGTCGGATGTCGTCCCAAGGTCTTCCGGTTCATTTCAGCCCGGGGAACTTGGAAGTTGGGTCATACTGAGCTGAGATAAGGTAACCTACCGCTGCACAGAACACAGAACAGTCACACCAGCACGGGCCCCACCCAGTTGTGGCTGGACTGTCGATTGCGATATGGGCTATTTGCGGTTTAGTGCTCCTGGGAAAGCAAGCAAGCAGGCAAAAGCTGCCCTGTAAGCAACGCCGACGGAGGGCGCTGGCAGATCATTCCCATGGTCGCTCAGGTTCGTATCTCGAGGTCCTGGACTACCCGGCGTCGAAGTACAGCCATCCGAGTGCCCCCGCCGGAACCCCTGCGTCACCGGGATCATCGCCATACCCCCCGTCGAGGTCACCCCTCGACTGCCACTACCTCCGTGCCTCGTCTGTCGTTCGTGGACTTGCCCGAGACATTGGGAATCATCTGACGAGGGGGGAGAGGAAACATGGCATTGTGCCTGCCTCTAGCCCGACGGCGCTGCTTATTGTTCGTCTGCAAGGGAGAGGGCGCTGCTCGGTTTCGCAACACGAGCGAATGGCGCCCCTTGCGTCTACTGCGTCTGTTTCCCTCTCAGCTGGATCCATCTGCAGCCAGCCGGCCTAGACCGTCCGCCCGCTCGGTGTCGCCGCATCCAGGACGCCCAGCCCTACGACCTTTGACTCCCCCCCCCCCGGATCCGGAGCCTCCCAGCTTGGACTAGGTGGTCCCCTGATTAACCTCGACCTGGTCTGTTCGAGAATGGCAACGGAATGATGACATAGCTAACGACTTGTCCCATTGCAGAAAACCGAAACCTTTCGCTCTCCCGCAGAGCATCATCATCGTCATCAGTCCAGCTCCGGCACGGGGAGGTGGTCCACGAGCTTCAGGTGCGTCAGACCAAGCTTCCCGAGCGCCTCGACCGCGTTCCGGTCCCGCAGGTCCTCCGTCTCCTTCTCCGTCACCAGCACAAAATCGTGCTTCAGCAGCCAGCTGCCCTCCTCGACCCCGTACTCGCCCGCCGTCGCCTTGTCCACCTTTTCGAGGTCCACCACCAGGCTGCCCTTGACGCCGAACACGGCGTCCGACTTTTCGTACGGGTCTCCCCGGATGTACAGCGCCCTGCGGTCGTTTGTTAGTCAAGACGCCTCGAGCAGGAGAGGAAGACTCACGTAATGAGGTGATCCCACCCGGCTTTCTCAAACATAAAGTGCAGGTGCGCCGGCCTCCAGCAGTGCCGCCCGAGCAGCTGCAGCAGCTTCCCGACGGGCCCGTCGTGCGGGATCGGGTAGCTCACCGGCCTGATGGCCCGGAACCAGAACCGCCCGTCGTCGTCCGACACCATGACGCACCGCTCGCTCGCCCCCGTCCGCCCCTCGTGCTGCACGTCGTAGTGCCCGCTGCTGTCCGTCTCCCAGATGTCGATCTTGACCCCCGGGACGGGCTTGCCGTGCCGGTCCTTCACCGTGCAGACCACCAGCAGCGGCTCGCCCTCCGGGTCGCCCGACATGTTGGCGCCGTTGTCCAGCGTCGGGGCGTCGTGCGTGTGGAAGGGGCCCAGGACGGAGCCCTCGGTCGAGCCGGGCGGTTTCGGGTGGTTGATGCTGTCGACGAGCAGGGAGAGACCGAGGATGTCGGAGAGGAGGATAAATTCCTGGGGCTGTCAGTACATGCTGCCACTCGAAAAGGTGGAAGAGGAAATGGGGGGGTGTTATCTCACATGCCGCACGTCACTGCTAATCTGGCCGCACCCGACGAGGAAGTCGAGCGCCTTCATCCACTCGTCGGTGCTCAGCCGCGTCTCGCGCGCAAAGTCGTGCAGGTGCGTGACGAGCCGCTCCATGAGGTACTTGAGCCGCGCGTCGCCGCCCTGCGAGTTGATGCGCACCGTGTTGGGCGTGATGTTGTCGATGGTGAGGTCGAGGAGCTCCGGGGCCCCCTTTTCGTCGGCCATGTTTACGGTTATTCTGTTGGTGATATGTTGTCCTCGAGCAACTCCTTCGAATACTGGATGTGTGTTAAACGCAGCTTGCGTCTTGTTAGATATGTCCTTCTTCGCCCGGCTTCTTTTGTAAGTCACCTCCTCCCCCAGGAGCTATGGTCCACGGGTCGAGGCGGGACCCTCTTTTATGTAATGCTCGGTAATCGCTGACCTCCAGGTGGACTCCCTCTCTCTCTCTCTCTTCCTACGTGTACCTGCGTCCTCGTGCGTTTGCCCCCCTTGCACCTGGCGATCCCCGCGATCGACGAGTCGTAAACAACGCCTCGGCTTCTTCACAACTATCCTCGCTATTCAATTCTTCTGATTCGTACTTTCATTTTCTTATGTTCTCTGTCAGTGACAACAACGAACAATTCTACGTATCTCTTCAGTGAACTACGTCAGCGGGGTTTCATACCACGGCACTGTCGACGGTCCGGCGGCGGTCAGTCTGCCACTGCGGGGTTTTAGCGTCTTGCCCCGCCCCCACGTTGGCGCCCGGGCCCGAGCGTCTCTCCGCACCGGGACGTGGTTCGGGACTTGTGAGACTTCGTGTGTAAGCGGCGAGATGGGTGGTTTCGAGGTGCCGGTTGCCGTGATGAGGCTCTTTTCGACAGGTGTATTTTGGAAATAAACGTATTTATTTGATGGGGGCTTCGTATTCCACAAGGCCCAGCTTGAGTATCTCACATCCCCTTTAGCTGCAACAGCCTACCACTGTTTCGCCTTGTTGCTTCAGTCTGCTGCTGTCGTACTGTGACCAGTGGATGTGGAATACCGCTCACAATATACGTGGAACTACAGTTCTCTATTTGAGTAGAATGGAACCGTTTTTGATGCGCATTGTTGAGAGATGGGTATGTAACCGCCAATCCGGGCCTTCCGATGGAGATCGCCTCGAAACCGCGACAACCTTATATACAACGCCATTGACAGAAACACCTCAAGATACTCTCGAGATTTCAAACGCCACCATACCATCATGCCAAGTTTTCCTTCAATCCTACTCGATCCCCGTCGGGGCAGGCGATCCCACGGCCGGCGTGCCCTTCCCCGGAGGCTTCCGTCCGTAAACGACGTATCTACCTATCCATCAGCAAACCCATCCCATTCAGGTTTCTTCTCTTTCGTGCGCAGACTCACATGGGCAAATAAGCATGCGTCCTCAAATCCCTCAACGCAGCCCTGACCTCGGCGCAGAACGCAATCGTCTCCTCGCTGCTCCACCCGAGGAACCGCGTGAACAGCGCGAGCGTGAGGCCCTCGAGCCCCGTGTCCAGGTTCGCGTGCGTCCACGCCCCGAGCTCCTTGTGGTGCGCGTCCCGCGGCCAGCGGTTGACGGGCCACCGGCCTTGCCACTCCTCGACGCCCTCGAAGCCCGCCTCGCGCATGAGCGCCGCGTACGTCGGCGCCAGGTCCATCCGCCGGCCCGCCAGGGCGGTGCCCTCGCGGAAGAGGGTCGAGAGCCGGTGGATCGGGCTCGTCTCCGGGAGGGTGCCGTCGTCGCAGCGGTAGGGGAGGGCGAAGTCTTGCATTTCGAGGTAGCCGCCTGGTTCGAGGTTTCTGCGGGGGGGAGTTCGTCAGAGACAGAGAGAAACGCGGGTGGGGGACGTACGCAAAGGCTTTGGATATAAAGTCCTGGTAGTTGCTTATGCTGCCCGCCAATACGCGGCCGAAGATGAGGTCGAAGGGCTTGGACCACGTCCAGTCCTTCTCGAGGTCGTCCAGCTCGAAGGACAGGTTCGGGGGCACCCTGGACCGGTATAGTCAGCGAAGAGCGGCGGCGGCGGAGTTGAAAGGTCGTCAGGAAGTGGTCACCATGACGGCTGCATTGGGCTCAGGTCGACACCGATGACCTGCGTGGTTGTTAACTCGAGTGGAGCCAGAGATGTGCGAGGGCGCACACCTGTGCCTCGGGGTGTGCGTCCGCTGTCAAGTCCCATCAGTTTCCGTGACTGCGAAATGCGTTAGAGCCGAGCTGGAAGCCGCTCACCGTAGTCAATCGCCCAGATTCCCGTTCCGGTGCCGCAGTCCAGAACGCGCTTGGCGGGCTCGTCCTGCTTCGGGCACAGGCACAGCTTGCCGCGGAGCGTCAGCATCCACATGTGGTGCTGGAGGTCTACGCGCCTGGGTCAGTTACGTGCCCGCCTTCCTCTCCTGGGCTTTGGCCGTACCGAGCCGGTCTGCCTCTCGTTCGTCGTTGGGGAACGAGTACTCTGCAGCGCGTGTAAGTCGGGACCGGTCGCGATGGGCGGGACACACTAACTCCCCGAACTCATGGAGTGGTAGGTGCGGCCATTTTCCACCTGGTACCTCAGCACGCTCGACCGTATCGACTCTAGACTCCCCGGCGGCTTTGGGTAGAGCGGTCAGCTGCCTCGTGCCCACGACAAATGGAAGGGCGGGTAGCGGTGGGGGCGGGGCTTCTCACCTCCGATATGACAGAATCCGAATCAAAGTCGTCGGCCACCTGTCGAGCGCGTCAGTCCTGTGCACCAAGGTTCGCAACGATGACGGGAGACAGAGAAAGGTGACTGACCAGGGGCTGTTCAGGTTCCGGCTCCTGCGAAGCCATCTAATCTTCTTCCACCACGAACAAACCGTAAGTCCAGGAAAGGATGGGTTGGCGTGTAGTAATGGTCTTGGGCAGAGGAAGTCAACGCGGAAGGTTGGTTTAAGGTAGAGAGACCAGGGACCGAGGGCACTGGAAACGCTCAAACGGAAAGAAGGAGCGGCGGAGGGCCAGTGCCAAAGCGGAGCTTCAATGGCATCGCAACCCTGCAAACACATCAACCAGATCCCCATCTTCCGCGAGATGGAGGGGAGCGACGAGACGAGGGACGGGGAAATAAAAACACGAGCAAACACGGGAGTCCCTTGCGACGGAAGCCCTTCCCAACCCCACAACACGGCATTTCCACGCTCTGGCTGGCCGGAGCGCACAGGGTTGACCGCTGTCGGGCGAGTTTCCAAAGAATAAGCGTGGTGGAGGGGAAAGCTCGGACTTTGCTTCTGAGATTGGGGACGGGTTGGGGAGAGCGAGAAATGCATGAGCAGGGAGGGTTCCGAAAGCTCCGCGGATGGCATATCAAACCGATGAGAGGTTCTTTGGACGAGAGCTGGGAATGACTATTCCGTGAAGCGCTCGAGATTTGTCACCCGGTGGCCGGGCAGGGATATAGTTGGATGAGAATGTCCGTGCTCGAATCTGAACATCCCGTGGCTTCGTTAGTCAGGCTTGGAAACATCGAGATCTGGGGGGCTCGTTGGTTCATTTGACTTGTATGTTTTTGACTTGTGTAAAAAAAAAAATATTAAGTTGAAAAACTCTGCTTGCGAATAACCCCTTGTATGCAATTTGCTCTGAAAAATGAAAATTGTATGTTTTTGAAAAGCAATAGAAAACCTCGCATCACGAGTCAGGCAAGGTACCTATTAGTTTGTGTTGGGCCGCCTCTTTTAGGTTGCTTCCCCAAGTGCCAGACTCGGGGCCCGAGGGTCCACTTATCCAGAAGCATTGCCGGGTATAAATGTGGGTCTTCCCGGGCCGAGACGACGGACGACGGAACGGAGACAACAGAAATGACGGGGGACAAAAAGTAATTGTGCAAGTGAGGGAAGTGGTATTGTGTTCGTGGTACGAAGAAAATCTCTCGAGTTACTATGTTCACCTAAGAAGAGATCTAAGACCTAATACCTGGTCTGCGGGAACACACCTTTCGCACTCTTCATAACGATCTCCCCTCACCCCGGTGGCTGCGGCCCCTACTCCGGAGCCGAATGCTTTTACAGCTACCAGGTCCGAGTCATGCAATGAGGTACACTTGAGTAGGTCACTCCCGGCGTCCACGGAGATCACCCGGAACCCCTGGAGCGACGCCGCGATCTGGACCTCGAGGTGTCCCAGACCACCCGCCGCGCCCTGTACCACGACCCATCCGCCCCTCTCCACCTCGCCCTCCAGCTTCCCCACGGCGCCCATCATCGTCAGCCCGGCGCAGAGGAGTGGCGCCGCCTCCTCGTCGGGCACCCCGTCCGGGATGAGCGTCAGGTACCGCGCGTTCGCGACGACGTAGCGCTGTAACGTGCCGGGACGCTGCTTGCTCGTGTTGAGCTGCCGCGGGCAGGTGTTCGCGTGGCCCTTCGCGCAGGCCGCGCACGCACCGCAGGCGCTGTAGAGCCACTTCACTCCGGCCGTTCGGCCATGGAGGTTGGCGTCAACGTCCGGACCGAGCTTGACGATCGTTCCGACGCCCTCGTGGCCTACGACGGGGTCGTAGGAGCCCCAGCGGCGGAGGGCGCGCAGCTCCGAACCGCTGGGTGGCGCGTCAGTTTGTGGTGCTGAGAGGTTGCGATTGTTTGGGAGGGAGAGAGGCTGACCAGATTCCTGTGCAGGAGAGACTGAGAAGGACTTCGCCTGGGCCTGGATTCCCGACGGGTAGATCGTGGCCGAGGGCAAATGTTCCATCGGGCCCGGGGTTTTCGATCACGGCGGCCGTTTGCTGGGGAGGGACGTCCTCCTCGTCCATGGTTCTCGATGCTGGGGTTCTTACCAGACTAGGGCCGAGAGATCAAGGCAAGGAACTGTTCAACGTGTTGTGTGAGACACGAGGAGAAGTTCTCCTGCTGTCATGACCGTGGTTCCACGACGGGGAACGGTGAGATATCTATCGCTTTTTATCCCTGACAGTCTGAAGATCAGCGTTGGTGCAGTGGAGGTTGGAGAAAGAGCGAGGTGTACCCCGCGCTGGGTAGCAAACTAGGCAACGGACACCGGAGGACACTCAACAGAGAGAGCAACTTGATGGCATTTGGTCACCGCCTGAAAGCAAGATTTTCAACGCCGATTTTATTATCAACAATCCTCCCCTCAATGCCAAAGTACCTAACACCCGGAAACAGGACCGTCTAGACTATCATGAGGACCCACATACGCTCCCATCTTCATCAAGCCCTCGCCTTCCCCTTGCCCTTGATCTTCTTCTCCGCAAGCTCCGCGAGAACCACCCTCAGGCTGTGAATCAAATGGCCTGCAAAGGCCAGTAGGTAGGCCTTCTTATCCTTGACAAAGGTCACCCACACGATGTCGCCGCAGCCTCTCGTCCACTGCTCTCCCGCTGTCTTCTGGACCGCCATTTTAGGAAATGATTCAGGATCAAGGTGTCGTAATTCGCCACGACAGTGCCAGGCTGGAGGATCATGACGTTGTAAGCTGTGGTCTGTTTCCAGCTCTTGTAAACGTGGATTTTGTGCTTTGGGAACTCGCACTCGTCCTCCATGCCTGGGTCTTGCTCGGTGTTTTCGTCGTCGTTCTTCGCGGGTGCAGCGAACTGACTCGCTGCGAAGGTGCCTCGGATTGCACGACTGCCAAGGGCACGAGAGTTGGTCGTCTTTTGTGCCTTCTTGCGCTGTCCACTTCTGGACGCGGAATCTGTAGGTGACGGAGTCGTTGAATCAGGAGACCGATGTCTTCTCTTGGCCCCGCGGGTTGTCATGCGAGTGGTGCTGCCCACAGGTAAGGCCTCATTGAAGGCCGTCTCCATCCCCCCGGCATCGATCCTCTCGCGCGCCTTGAACTCAGTGACGTGGGCAAACTGATACTCGTTCAAGTTGTCCTTGGTTATCACATCGTTCTTGACGCCTCGCCGTCTCTCCGGACAAAGATACACACGTCTGGCTTCAACGTGTGGGGTATCAACTCCTCCTAGGGTGAAGATGTAAGGTCTTTGTCGTCATCGACGAGATTTCCGGTGGCGTGGTGGAATGTTTGCTGCCATTGAGTAACCACCTGAAGATGGTAGTGTTGCTCGGCGTCGGGGTCTTGCATGCCGTTCAGTAGCCCGGTGATCGTGAGAATCAGTTCGAGCACAAGCGTTGTCGCCACTTCACTTTCGTTGCAATGAGTAATCTCCTCGATTCTCTTGAGGACCTTTTTCTCCATCTGTTGATACTTCGCCATGTTTGGAGGGTGGCTGAAGAAGCGCTTTGCGATGTCCGTGTAGTATGTCTCGGGGATGAGCTTGAACTTGTCCGGGACTATCACATTCAGGGTGGATTTGCTGGGATCATGGGCTCCTTTGGTTTGTCCCGTGGTCACGGATTCGTTGGAGAAAGGATACTCGGGGAGTTCTCTGTTGAGAAGATTGTCCAGCCAGCCAATTCTCACAGGCTTCGAGAGAGTCACCATTGTTGGTTGTGATAACCCACAAAACGAAACTGGGAGAACAGGGATGAGGGAGAGATTTGGAGAGATGGAGGAAGTAAAAAAAAGGGCTGAAGGACGATTGGTAATGGAGGGGGGGGGGGGGGGGGGGGAACGGTGCGAGACGTTGCTGGATAGCGGACGGCACTGAGGTTGGAAGGGGAAAGGAAGGTAGGGAGGGGGATTGAAAGGTAGGGAAATTGAAAGATAGGTAGGAAAGAGGCGGGATAGGAAGCGTTAATTTTCGTTTGAATAACCTGACGGAATAATAGCAAACGAAGCGAGCACACTGCTTAGCAGAGCTTGCTGCCTACCCGTTTGGGTGGGCACTTTTGACTAGCAGAGCAATGTATACTTTGAATAATATCTGAATACACATGCAATGAGGTACACTTGAATAGGTCACTGACGAGGTTTTATGCGCTGCCATTGTCGTGCCCGAGTCCGAGGAGGCGTAACGGGTCTCGCCGACGCTGGTCAGGTCGATGGGGACGATCTTGTGTGTGGGACTGCCTCACAACGACTTCCAGATCCCAATCTCCGTTGCTCAGTGCGCGTCGAAAGATAACCCTCCCAAGTAGTTTATCTGTTTGGTCTGTTACATTCACACTGATTCGTTGCTAGCTCTGACCATCATGGGTGCCATGGTCGGCACGGACGCCGAGATTGAAGAGTTGTTACAGTAGGCGGCAAAGGGACGGATTCGCGCATCCGTCGAGCGCTTCTACGTCTCGCAAGTCCCGGATGTGGTCTCACGGATGACGAGAGGCGAGATTACTAGGAGGGCTGTCGTCTGTTATTCGCAGACCCAGACTTAGCTGTCAATGTCGACCGCTCCAAAGAATGCGCAATTTTCATTCCGGCAAAACAGGTGATTCTGGGTTCTCTCTTGGCCGTAGCTCAAGCCCCATTGTTAGGCCTACCTACTCGGAGACCACCAGGGAACAATTGATAAATAAAATGGAATTATCTGATACCTAATTGTTCGTCTTACTTTTCGACCCTGTCGCTGGCGAGCTCGGGGTCAAGGACGTACTGCCGTGATGCTCATCTGGTTATCATCTCACGATGCTGACCGAAGGGAAAATGAATTTGAAAATGGGAGGTAGTCAATATGAGTTCTATTACAAAAGTACGCCCAAACCTCCCATCACTGCGTATTGTTCCCAGAGCTTCATTAGCCGAACAACTTCAGGTTGGAGGTTTTTTTCTGGAGTTTCTGTAGCAGGGTCGGCTCGCCAGCTTGACCTCTCTGTCTGATGGGCAAATTCTGCGAAATACCGGACTCCGCTGGTCCGGCCTCCTCTTGTCCCGGCTCCGCCTGTCCCGACTCCCCGGTGATGGGGCTACCCTGCCGCTTCTTCAACCGCAATTCGGGCCGCGACGAGTACTCGTCCGAGTTCAGTTCCTTCCCGAACACGCGCAAAAGCCATCCAGTCAAGAGCTTCTCGTTTTGCGCCCACTCACGCGGAACCCAGCCAATGAGATGTTCGAGATGCAACATGTAGATCACGCCGGCCGGATGAGGAGGGTTCGTGAAATCGTCGTAAACCTCCTTGGGGTCCTGGCACAGAGGGTCGACCACCGAGTGGCGATAGTTGAGGAGGACGACGCGGTAAACTACTCCCTTTTGCTGCTGAATGAGAATATTGTCGGGATGCAGTAGTCCTTGCTCAACGCCGCTGAACAGCTGCCGGACGTAGCCATCAAGGAGAAGCTCCAGAACCAGGCAACGGTTAGCTTCCGAGGTGGGATCGATGTGATCTTCCAGCTCATTGCGGCTTAAGGACTTCGGTAGCAAGGTGCCACCAACCATGTGGCACAAGTCTGAAATTGAATCGCCCTTGATGTACTCCATGAGAACGACGCCGACCCTACGTCTCCTGATTTTGAAGTATTCGTGGTTGTTCGTCGTTGTCAGAGTGACAGTCCAGGCACCATGAAATTGCGGGGCAAGCTGGACACCGCCGTGCAGGTCATACTTTGAAAGCTGCTTATACGCTGCGGCCTCACGGCTGAAGGCCATGTCGGCGAAAGCAGTGTTTGTCCAAGGCCCCTCATAGTCAGGCGTATGCAAAGGGAAGAACAGGGGATCGAAGATCTTGGCGACGACCATGTCCCCCATGCCTTCCCGGCGCCGACTCAGCTTCGTTCGGTTGACCTTGCACAGAAGCACCTGAGGACCTGCTCGGAGGCCGCCAGAAAGAGACTTGATGATTGTAAGCGTGAGGTCTTGAATCTTCTCCGTCTCCTCTAGAGACTGGTTGTCTTCATCGACCTCAGAGGGGGTGGGCTTGTAGGGGGTGGGCTTGTAGTTAAAGACCGCTTGGGTCCTCGGAACCTGGGCAGTCTCAAAGGTGTAGCTGAGATCGTTGATGTTGACGCCAGGAGGGATTGGGTGATGCGCAGTTCCGTAAGGGTTGCACGGCTTGTGATGGGTGAGATGAAGCTTCTGGCCCTCGCCGTACAAGTGTGTGAAGTCCGCCGAAATGCTTGCGTCGGTGATCCCCTTGGTAGCGACAGCAACCCGCTCGATAGCGGGCGTTGAGAATTGGAGCCTGTCCTCCAGCTCATTGTCCTTCTCCTTGCTCAGACCGAGTGCGTCTTTGAAGTGTCTCCCGAGGGGCTTGTTCTCCTTGTTGGAACCGGCATCTTCGGGGCTCGAACGGGAGTCCTCATACTGCGATTGCGGCGGAGAGGACGTGTTGTCGCGACGTCGGCCGACAGCCGGTGGCACCATTGTATACGCATCATATATCTTAACGGTGTCTGGATGTACGGTTCTAATACCACGTTGGATTATTTCCCATGAGGCAGGGGAGGTACCAAGTACTTACTCTTTGCGGAAAAAGAAGAGGAAGAGAAAACAGAAAGGCGAGTTGCGCGAAGGCGAGGTGAGGGATGTGAGATGAGAGTCGCTGCGTCGGTAGCGAGAGGGATTTCTGCGTGGCTTCCGAAGCGATGAGGAAATCGGAGAGCGAGAAAGAGGAGGGCAGAAACTAGATGAGATGAGTGAGATGAGCGAGACCAAACCAGACCTGTCCGCGGGGTAGAGCACCAAGGTTTGAGAAGGTCTGTGGGTGGTGTGGAGGAGAAGATGAGAAAGCCTTGGGTCAACGCGCTCTTTCAAAGACCTAGGGTCATTCGAGAAAGAGCCATGATGAGGAAGGCGCGTTGTTGACAGGAGAACAATAAAAAAAGAAGAAAGAGAAAAAAAGTCGGAGAGGAAATGATTATTTTCTTCGGAGACGTGACTGGGTCCGTTGAGTTCATAGGCAGGCAAGCCAAGGCCACACACACTCAAGGTGAGTTTGAGATGACACAGGTTGGACGATGAGAGGCACCTTGAAGGCCAGGCTGGCGCTGTGTGTGGCGTTCCTTCAGCGGCCTGTTGGCACGTACCTATGCTACCAGGGCTAAGTGAGGTGCCCTAATCCGAGCTCTGGAGGCGTCAATGCTCAGGATTACTGCCTGTACTTTTTTGCAATTTGGGGGGAATCTAGGAACTCCGCAGGCGATGCAGTTTGCCGTTGGGTCACCCGGCCAAAGCTGGGATGCTCAGCTCTCGAATTTCTCCTCAGCTGCTGGTAAGAGAGCTCAGAGGCGACACCACTTTAGCAAGGAACAAGAAGTACCAGTGTACCTACCTACCTACCAAATGTACGTGAGGTGAGGTACCTCGAATTATCATGACATTTTCCAAGTAATCCATACACACCCCATCCATCCAAAACATCTATCCGGATGGCCCCAAAAAGCACCTGTTGTCATACCCACGGCAGGTACCAGCGACCAGCGACCTGGCCGCCCGTTCGGCAGGCGACAGGCGCCACGCATCAGCGACCCTTGCAAACAAACGCGCGCGTACATACACACACATGCTCATCCATAAGGCGCCTTCAGTCCCCGCTTCGACATCTGATCACGTCCCGTACGGATGACATTAAGGACCTAGGCCTCAAAGAACACGCAAACAGCAAGGCTGGCAAAAGAGAACAACAACCCTTCGTCCAGTCCCGTCTCATACTGCCTGCCCATCGTCAAGACCCGGGGCGGGAAGATGCATCCCGGTCCACTCCACCGACGAGAGATGTAAGGCATCCACGGCCCTTGGGAGAAGCGGTCAACGCAAGCCATCGCAAAAGTCGAGCGGCATCTTTGGGATCAGGTAAACTTCCACATCGATGTCGCAGAGATCTGACATGCGATGGCCCTCGACGTACTCCAGAATGATGGCACCAACATATCGTGTCCTCTGCTCGACCCGGACTTGTGGGTTGAACATCTTGAGCTGAACGGTGAATGCGCCGAGGTACCCTGGGGCAAGGTGCGGCTTTCCGAGCAATCCCTTCTCTTGAAACTTATCATAAGCTGCGGCCTCACGGGTGAAGGCCAAGTCTGCTGCTAGTGTAGCCTCGTTCCAAGGTGGTCCCACAGGGTTGTATACCCAAGAATAGAACATAGGATCGAATATCTTGACCACGACGCGATTCACGACGATGGGAAGAGGAAGTTGACGCGAGAGTAGAGGAGTCTTGCACAGGAGCACCTGCTGGCCCTCTTGAGAACCTCCAGAGAGAGATTCCAGGACGGTGAGCGTGATGTGCGCTCCCTTGTTCTGCTAGTCGTCAAAGTTGGTGGGTTTGTAATCGCGGACGAGTTCGGTTCGCGTTTTCTTAGCACTCTCGCCGTCGAAGCCGAGCTCCTTGGCGTCCATGTAGCTTGGAAATCTGCCGTAATATGGCCTGCCATAAGGAGGGCGTGGTTTGAATGTATGGAGAACCAATTGCTGATTCGGCCGGTACTGCTCGAAATCCTTCTCGATGAAGTCGTCATAGACCCTAACATTATCCTCACCACCTCCAGACGGCATCTTGCCTACGGACGGTGTCTTGCCTCCGGACGGTGACTTGCCTCCGGGTGGCATCTTGTCTGTATAGCAGGATTCTCGGTTCTAACAGCACGCTAGAGTCATCTTCAATAGAAAGGACGGGTATCGTACCTCAGCTCTTCACCTAGGTAGAAATGAGAAGTTTGGAGGCGATGTGTGGTGCAGATGATCAACGAAAAGCGTGGTGAGGTGACGATTGCTGACACGGGCCACCTCGAACAGTTGAAGAGTGAACCCAGGGAAGGTTCTTGAATGAAAAGAGATGGAGAGAGTGTGAGGTCCGAGACTGGGGAGGAGGGCGCCGTCTCAGTCACGGAGGAGATTTTCGCGTTACTCCAATAGCGAAACGATGAGGAAATATGAAGTTAACCCAAGAAGAGAAGGAAGAGCGAAGTGAATCGAGTCGCGACCCCAGGAGTCCAAGAGGCAGAAGGAAAAGGTTGAAATGGTTGGTAGTGCGGAGAAGGTTTGGCGGCTGACGTACTGAGGGGTCGATGAGAAGAAGTTGGCCTTGCCCTGCGCTCAAGTACCGACCTGGGGCACCTGAGGAAAAGAAAAAGGGAGGAAGGTGCCTCAACGAAAAAGGAAAGGAAAGTAAGAGGAATGCAATTTTTCTTCCGCTGTTGCCTGCTTGACTGATTAACTTCAGTGCCTGGTAGGTAGGCAGATGAAAAAAGGTCACATGACCCTGCTGAAAGTAAATTTGGATTTGGACAAAGTGAGGCATCTTGAAAGCCCGAGTCACTGGGGCGTGGCGTTTCCAAACACCTTGATGGCATAGCATGTACTAGGAAAGTACGGGCACTACATACAGAATACTATGTACAGTAAAAGGCGTAATGGGCTTCGCGGAATTTCATAGACAACATGTTTTATAGTGGTGGTGTGGGGCCGTCGCTCGTGTGGATTAGCAGCTCAGCCTCGTAGCCTGCAAGTACTCACTGCGCAGGCGTTAACAGAGCCAGAAATGGACACAGCCAGAATTGGACGCAGCAAATAATGATTACAGCCAGAAACGGCTTACTTGTTGACTGCAGGGTCCCATCGCGCTTCCTCCTCTCTCCTCAATCGAAGATGGCGCCGGTTCGGTATCAGCTGTCATCATGGCGCCACAACTGGATGCCTCACAGCGGCCCCTGATCAGGGCTCTACTAGCGCAAGGTTGACAACAGGCTGATTGCCTCAAAAGCCTCATGCTCCGTACGGACCGTTCAGAACACGTGCCTCGAGAAAGACGATCCGCTGCATCGCACGACAACGGGCCGACAGCCTGATCTCAGTCTTGGGAGCGGAGGCAGTCCATCTCACACCGACCCCGCTTCTGCTCAATTGTGAGTGGCAGGCGTTCCGCATCCTCTTCCACTTGGCACCGCCAACATCGCCCAACGCGCCAATAACAACATCGCCATGCCCTGCACCAACAAGCCGTCGCTGCACTGCTACAGGCATACACATCATGGGATGTCTCAATTGGTTCTCGCGCTTTATCCAAGAAGCATGGTCAGCATGCTCTTCGCTAATCAATTGGTAGAGCAGTCCTCGAGCAACCCGCTCCTATCTAGCTGACTGCTGCCAGCCTGATCTTGGGTCCAACAAATAGAGGAGGACACCCGCCATGCACGTCTAGCCAACTTATTCCAAAGCCTTTCTTTTCCTGTCTCGATTCCCTCTCATTTTTTGGCATAAACAATCGTTCGTCTTAGTTTCCTCTACGAACAAAAACTGGCTATGGCTGATTCTAAGGCCTATACCGTTGGTTGGATCTGCGCCCTTCCTACCGAGTTCGTTGCGGCACAAGCCTTCCTCGACGAAGAACATGACGACTGTCCCCCAGTCGCCCAAAACGACAATAATAACTATGCCTTAGGCAAGATTGGGAGGCATAACGTCGTTATTGCTGTCTTGCCGGATGGGGAGTACGGTACAAATGCCGCTGGGGCTGTGGCTCGAGACATGTTGCACAGCTTTCCGAATGTGCGCATCGGACTCATGGTCGGCATCGGCGGTGGCGCACCCAGCTCAAGGTATGATGTGCGCCTTGGTGATGTTGTTGTCAGTAGCCGCGAGGGAGGCAAAGGTGGCGTCTTCCAGTACGACTTTGGCAAGGCAGTGCAGAACCAGGATATCTCCTTCCAGCATACAGGCTTCTTAAACCAACCACCCACATTGCTCCGAACAGCCGTTAGCGCGCTGAAGAGTCGATACAGGAGGAAAGGCCATCAGCTGAATAACGCAATTGATGAGGCATTGGAACGATGGCCTCGGCTCCGGGGGGAATACTCACGGCCTCCTCTGGCAAGCGACAGACTCTACCGATCAGAAATCACCCATCCGTACTCGTCAGAAGGATGCGCCCAAGTCTGTAGCGATGATCCAGTCGATCTAATACCCCGGGCCAAACGAGGTGAACACACCGACGACCCTGCGATTCACTACGGGTTAATTGCCTGCGCGAACCAGCTCATGAAGAACGCAATGCTCCGGGACAAATTAGCCACTGAATACGACGTTGTCTGCTTCGAGCTGGAGGCCGCTGGTCTGATGAACCACTTCCCGTGCATAGTCATCAGGGGAATCTGCGACTACTCCGACTCGCATAAAAACAAGGAGTGGCAAGGCTTTGCGGCCATGACGGCTTCAGCGTATGCAAAGGATCTTTTGCGCCAAATTCCGCCAAACCGTATTGAGGCTGAGAAACCAATTCGCGAAGTCCTTGGTTGCAGTTAGTATTATACACGCAATTCACCTAATACCGTCTACGTCTAATATTGAATAGTTCATGAAGATGTGCAGCGATTGAACCAGACGACAAATGAGACGAAGATGGCAGTTGAGATCATGCATTCCGAGCAAAGGTATGAGCAAGCTACCCACCTACCTAAACAAACTCTATTCTAAGTTCTTTAGGGATTTTCTTATCGACCTTCGACAAGGTGTGCAAGATCTTAAGCTCAGCAAAGTTGAGGACCTGTTGATCGCTTGCAATCCTCATTTCGTCGTACCGTTTCCTTCCGATCCTGATTTTGTGAACCGGTCCGACATCTGGACATGGATTGAAGAGCAATATGCTGGACCTGAGAGCCGCTTCGCTCTTGTGGGCTTGGGCGGATTTGGGTACGTCGCAATAGCTGCATTAAAAGGCCTCCACTAACAGATGGACAGCAAATCCCAGATGGCTATTCGGTTCGCTCACCACCTCCACGCCACTTCACCCAAAACCAGCGTCTTTTGGGTCCATGGCAGCACGAAAGCAACATTTGAAGAGTCCTACCGCTCTATAGCAGACGTCCTGGCGCTTCCTCGTCGCCACGACCCTGACGTCAATGTCCTAGTCCTGGTCCGCGACTGGCTCCAGAGAGAGAATGTCAGCCCATGGCTTATGATTATCGACAATGCAGATGATATCAAGATGCTACTCTCTAAGGATACTAATGAAACGTATCTATCATATCTACCTAAGAGAGAAAACAGCAAGATCTTAATTACATCGCGCAATTTAGACGCCGCGGAGAGGTTAACGGGTAGCATCAAGATGATCTACACGGTCCTAACAATGGAGGACGAACAGACTCTACAGCTCCTACAAAAGAAACTAGGCCGGGATGTGAACGAAGCTGCCGCAATACGCCTGAGCCGTGCCCTTGGGCGTATCCCCCTCGCTGTAAACCAGGCGGCGGCGTATATCAACAAACGAAGTCCCCGGGTAACCATTCTGTCGTACTTGGACGAGTTCCAGAAGAGTGAAAACAGGAAGGGTACTCTTCTTCGCAGCGATAGAGGGGATATCCGTCGATATGACGGGGTGTCAAATTCCATTATAGTAACATGGCAGGTGACGTTTGAGCAGATCAAACGAGAGCAGCCGCGGGCAGCGAACCTTCTTTCACTCATGAGCTACTTTCACGCTCAAAATATCCCCGATTATATGTTGCACAACTACAGCAGCAGCAACATAGATTCTGAAAAGAGCAACGTTAAGCGCCAACAAACCAGTAGTGACGACTTTGAGGATGACCTAGACGTACTCCGGGGCTACTCACTCATTACTATAACAGCTACGCCGGGTCTCTTAGAGATGCACTCGCTTGTACAATTTTGCACTAAGGTTTGGATTTCAGAATTTGGTTCTCCTGACCAGTGGAAAACACTCTTCCTTCAATCAGCCTCGGAACACTTCCCATCAGGCGTATTTGGAACGTGGCAGCAGTGTCAAATGTTAATGCCCCACGTACAGCCCTTATTAGATAAAGAACCGTCGGAAGAACGCAACTGGATGGAATGGGGCAAGTTACTGATGAATGTGTCTCGGTACTTGGTGATGATAGGTAACGATTCCAAGGCGGAGGTGATACTGCAACAGGTTGTGAGCACGCGGGCGGAGATTCTAGGTCAGGAGCATCCCTCGACGCTGACGAGCATGACCAACCTGTCGTCAGCGATTTCGCGGCAAGGCCGATTGAAGGAGGCTGAGGAGCTGGACGTGCGGGTGATGGAGACGAGAAATAGGGTGCTTGGAGAGGAGCATCCCGATACGCTGACGAGCATGGCCAACTTGGCGTCGACATTTTCGAACCAAGGTCGATGGAAGGAGGCTGAGAAGCTGCAATCACAGGCTATGGGAATATGGCAGAGGGTGCTTGGAGAGGAGCATCCCAACACGCTGACGAGCATGGCTAACCTGGCGTTAACGTTTTGGAACCAAGGCCGATGGAAGGAGGCTGAGGAGCTAGAGGTACGGGTAATGGGGAGGAGTTTGAGGGTGCTTGGAGAGGAGCATCCCACAACGCTAACAAGCATGGCCAACCTGGCGTCAACGTATAGGAACCAAGGCCGATGGAAGGAGGCTGAGAAGCTAGAGGTGCAAGTGATGGAGACGAATAAGAGGGTACTTGGAGAGGAGCATCCCGACACACTAGCGAGCATAAAAAATCTGGCGTTGACGCACTGTAACCAAGGCCGATGGAAGGAGGCCGAGGAGCTGGATGTGCGGGTGATGGAGACGAGCAAGAGGGTGCTTGGAGAGGAGCATCCCCACACGCTGGCGAGCATGAATAACCTGGCGTCAACGTACAGGGACCAGAACCGATGCAAGGAGGCCGAGGAGCTGGAGGTGTGGGTGATGGAGAGGAATTTAAGGGTGCTTGGAGAGGAGCATCCCACAACGCTAACAATCATGGCCACCCTGGCGTTGACGTACAGGCACCAAGGCCGATGGAAGGAGGCTGAGGAGCTAGAGGTGCGGGTGATGGAGAGGAGCAAGCGGGTGCTTGGAGAGGAGCATCCCGACACGCTGGTAAGCATGGCTAACCTGGCGTCGACGTACAGGAGCCATGGCCAATTTAAGGAGGCTGAGGAGCTGGATGTGCGGGTGATGGAGACGAGCAAGAGGGTGCTTGGAGAGGAGCATCCCGACACGCTGGTAAGCATGGCTAACCTGGCGTCGACGTACAGGAGCCAAGGCCGATTGAAGGAGGCTGAGGAGCTGGGTGTGCGGGTGATGGAGACGAGAAAGAGGGTGCTTGGAGAGAAGCATCCCCACACACTGTCGAGCATAAATTACCTTGCATTATTATATGGGAATCAAGGCCAATGGAAGCAGGCTGAGAGGCTACATGTGTGGGTGATGGAGGTAGAGAAAAGTGTGCTTGGAGAGGAGCATGTCTTGACGCTAGCAAGTATGGCTAACCTAGTATCAACGTTATGGAACCAAAGTCGATGGAAGGAGGCTGAGGAGCTAGAGGTGCGGGTGATGGAGACGAGAAAGAGGGTGCTTGGAGAGGAGCATCCCGCGACGCTAAGGAGCATGTCCAACCTGGCGTCAATGTACTGTAACCAAGGCCGATGGAAGGAGGCCGAGGAGCTGGAGGTGCAGGTGATGGAGATGAGTTTGAGGGTGCTTGGAGAGGAGCATCCCCACACGCTGGCGAGCATGAATGACCTGGCGTCGACGTATAGAAAGCAAGGTCGATGGAAGGAGGTCGAAGAGCTAAACGTGCGGGTGATGGAGACGAGAAAGAGGGTGCTTGGAGAGGACCATCCCGACACGCTAACAAGCATGCATAATCTTGCATTCACCTGGAAAGATCTTGAACGATGGGAAGATGCGATACAACTGCTACAAGACTGTGTTCGCCATAAAGAGAACGTCCTTGGTGTGGACCATCCAGACACCAAGTATTCTCTATCGTCCCTATCGGACTGGAAACTAGAGTTTAGGGGAAGCAATCATGAGTTTCCATGATCCCCTCAAACATGGGATGCCTGTACATAGACAATTAGACATAGAGACCTATAATGAATTTGGTGCCTTTTCACAGCTGCGGATCTGTCGCCATGTACTTAAGTCCAATTCGCCCAGCAGCATTCGTTGCGCCGCTTCAAGCCGTACGGTATATATGTCATTCTGGTAGGCGAACGTATTTGACTGTTCATCCCATTGATACTGTATAGGGTAGACTGGCTGGATGGTTCCTTGATAGCTGACTGGTGAGCCGTTTCTGACGCCGTTCTCTTGATATCGTTCCACTTGCTGCCTTTTCCTTGCCAACGTCCATTTCTGGCTTTCTCGGATTCTGGCTCTGTTAACGCCTGCGCCGTGAGTACTTGCCGGCTACGAGGGTGAGCTGCTAAGCCACACAAGCTACGGCCCCACACCACCACTATAAAACATGTTGTCTATGAAATTCCGCGAAGCCCATTACGCCTTTTACTGTACCAGTAGGTTGTCTATCGTCGCTTTTCAGTTACCCAGTTGTTGGCTCAGCTGATCCAGAAAACAAACTCACTTTACCTTCATTATTACCACTCATTACCTACTTCGTTTTCTTATGTTGCTTCATATACGGGATGATAGCCGTTGGATTCCTCCTACTTACCCTTTCGTCACTGGAACCTGCCCCTGCCGTATGACACAAGTGGAGAGCGGCTTCAGAGTTCTTAACTTGCTACATCCCTAAGCTGAATATCCCACATGCCACAAGCAGGAATCAACAAGCAGAAGTAAAAGCGACGGACAGCAGCAACAATGCAACAACACAATGATCGATTAACAGTAACAGTCTGGACAGTAGTAATAAGATTGATCTGGAACGGATAGAGGGGATGTGGAAGGCAACTCCCAGCGAGCGCCAGACACCAAACGAAACTCGCCGCCCTCTCACCTCCTCAGGGACCACCTCCCCAATCGCCACCGTCATTGCCCCAGCCCACGGCCTAGGCCTAGCAAGCAAACAAGCAAGCTGACGAAGACAATCACCACATCTTACCTGTCGAAGCACATCATCATAACCCAGAGCGGGAAGACGCAGCCAGTCCACTCCGCCAAAGACATGTCCACCGCCTCCTTCTCAAGAAGCGGTCAGCCACGCTGAGCTGTACCTCCACGGGCAGCCATTTCAAGCCGGACTTCCCGCCCGGAGCCGTAATGCCCACAAAGTCTGGAGCAGCGACGAGCAGCCAGCGGGGACTCTTGTCCTCTCAGCTTGGTACCAGGAGCGGTCGTCTGGATCAGATGGATTCGGACGTCGGCCATGTTCGAAGGGACGAGGAAACTCGAGTAATCGCGACTGGGCTCGTCAGCTCCAAGGGACAACGTCACTCGCCCCATAGTCAGAGCGGCTCTCTCACGCTGCTCCGTCTCCCATCTCCACCACCTCAGGCAGCAACAGACCAAGGACCCAACACCATTGAACAAACGCCACACCGCCTCGGCACTCCCTGAAATTTCGTGACATCGCATAACGGGAACCATTGCAAGAAAGGGTAATTATATATGCTAAACGCCCCACCTCAAACTTTGTCTGTATGAATTTGCCGCGATGCCAACCCCTTCCCGGGAGGACACGCGGGCACATGCGGGAGATGGCCCAAACCACCCGTTTCCATATCCACCAGGCGCATCAGGATGCCTATGTGCGGGGGGCCCAGCTGAGATGTCGTGGGAAAGCAAACAAAATGACGCCACCGCCCTCTCCAAAATTCAAGACGGGGGAAGAAGCACAGGAACCACGAGGGACCAGCATCGGAACCCTCAGGATGCCTAGTGCAACCTCTCATCCCATGAGAGCCTTCCTTCCCGTATCTCTCTCTCCCTCTTATTCTCCGTTCCTCTTCTCGGCGAGGCAAATGGCGAAGACGGGCCTTTCCCGATCAAGATTGTACATATCTGGTCGCCGTCGTGGGTTTTGGTGCCGTACAAGTACACGGGGTGATTTTGCCTGTGGCGTCATGAAGGGGGTCGCACCAGTCTCCGCTCTTCTCTCGTCACTGTCGTCTCTGTCTTTTACTTTTTCCCGGTGTCGTGGACGTCGTCGCGGTCGACGCAGGAACCCAGCCCGGTACCGCTCGTATTACATTTGGTTGGGACGCGGAGATCCCCTCTTTACATGACGGTGCACTCGCCCTCTTGCTGCTTGCCGATCTTGCTGCGGGAGATGCGCTCGCGCTGCCGCGGTCCGTTCTTACCCGCGCGCTTGAGGTCTTCGAGCCGCTCGCGGGCTTTAGGGAAGTCTTGGGCTGTGGGGATTGTTAGTCAGCGAGCTCTCCAGCGACCAAGACCTGAAATTAGGGGGATAGATACGTACCAGCCGCTCTCCAGTACCACCGCTTCGCATCCTCCATGTTGGCCGGCACACCGATACCAACCTCCGTAAAGTAACCCATGGCGTATTCGGCCTTGGCCAGCCCAGCCATCGCCGCCTTGCGAGCCCACAGATACGCCTCAGTGTCGCTCTGCTGTAACACGTTGTCGCTACCAGTCAGATACCAGCCACTGAGCGACAGTTCAGACTGGTGCTCGCCCTGTTGCGCAGCACGGGAGTACCACATGATAGACTGTCTCGGATCGATAGGGCACCCCATAAGGCCGTACTCGAATGCGCAGCCGAGGCGGTACTGCGAGAACTTGTAGCCCAGGTCCGCTGCCTGTCTAAAGAGCTGGAAGGCATAAGCCTCGTCCTTGATAATGGCGTCGTTCGGCGCCGCCGACTCGTATAGCAGGCCCAGCTCGTGAAGCGCGTGGGGATTTTCAGCGTCGGCGCGTTCAGCGGCGCGCTTCAGCCAGCCGACGGCCTCGCGCGGGTTCTTCTGCTGGCCCAACAGTCCCTTGAGCAGAATCATGCCGACCTTGTACATGGCCGGGGTGTCGCCCAGTGTCGCGGCTCTCTTGTACCATTGTATCGCCTTGAGGGGATCCTTGCGCGTACCACCACCTTCTTCGTGACCGATTTCGCAGCATACTGCCGTTCTGTAGGCAGCTGCCGCGTGGCCGAGCTTCGCTGCGGATTGATAAAGCGTGAAGGCCTCCTTGTTATCGGGTTCGAGACCGAAGAGACCGCGTCCGAGACAGTCGGCGTAGAAAAACATGGATTCTGGGTTCTGTGCGTTGGACAGCTTCTTCAGAATCTTGTTCGCGTCCATGAGGTACTTTTCACGGGCGCGGGTCCTCATCTTGGGATCGGCGAGATGGGGTGCTAGGGTGTCGGCAGCTTCAACAAGTCTCTTCGCCAGGCGCATCGCCGACTCTTGATCGTTGGGATTCGTCTTGATAATCTGCCGCAGACGTTCCAACTCCTCCTGCGTTACTGGCGTGGATGCCTCGGTAAAAGACGGCGTGCTGCCGTTTTGTTGCGGAGCCATCATCTGCTGCTGTGGCGGCGGCGCACCTCCTGGGCCAACCGGCGGCGTCGGCCCACCGCCGGGCGTGCCGCTGTAGTTGCGGACAGGCGCGGGTTTGTCATTCATGTTGACCATGGAGTTCGGCATGTGACCGGGGCGGACAGGTGTCGGGTGGGACGGTAAGGAATCGGCGCCGCGACTTGGAGATGGCCCATGAGGCAGACCAGGGCGACCCATTTGATGCGGGGGGTTCTGCGCTTGGTCCCAGTCGTTCGGACCATTGTTGTACGCGTCCTGGAAACCTCCGTTCATGGGCGGCATTGGCGGGGCATCGCCGGCCATCTCGAAGACGGCCTGCTGCGACTGCCGCAGATCGGGTTGCGACTTTGTGCGGCTCATCTCCGGCACGCGCTTAGCGCCCGGCTGGGTGTGCTCCGCAATGCCTGGTCTCATGTGCTGGTCGAATGAGCCACGCGGGGCGTGTGAGGGCTGCTGCGCGTCGAAGTCGGGCATACCACCTTGGCCCCTGTAGTCGTTGCTTGCGTTGCTGTGGTTGCTCATGCGCGGATGGTAGTACGCGTCGTAGACATCGCCGAACGACGCTCTCGTGTCTCGATACCCGTCTTGACCGCCTTCGTACTCCTCCGCGTACCCATACTGTTGAGGAGGCGGCGGCGCAGGGTTCGGAGGATACATGCGCTGCGGTGGCGGCCTGTTTCCTTGCGCTGTCGATGGTCTTGGAGGTACTCCGCCGCGAGGAGGCCCCTGTGGCCCGCCGTACGTATCCATGCGCTGCGGCGGTCCGCGCCTCTGCATCGGGTCGTTGACAGGCATCGTCATGCTCCTTGGCGGAGGTCCAAAGCCTTCCCTCGGCGGCGGAGGCCCATACCCATCGTCTCGGAAATCCTGTCCTCCGTACCCAGGATCTGGGCCGCGACGTTGACTCGGGTGGCCCCGCGGCGGGGGCGGCCCTCTGCCGTTTGGCGGCCCGTGAGGGGGCGGTCCTTGAGATCCAATTTCCATACCAGACATCTTGTTCAATATCGCGGTTTCTTCGTCAAGGTCTGTCTTTCGGTGCTGCCCAGGAAACGCCGGGAAAGCGCCACCGCCGAAGCCCTGGGTGCCGGGAGGACTTATCGGGCCGCCGCCGTCTTGAGGCCGTGGGCGATTTGCTAGCGATCGATTAGCATAATGCAGGCTTCAACACCGGCGCGCGACATACCGGCGGGATCTGAATTGGCCGATCGCTCATACGGCGCAGGCCGGCCCCCGCGTCCCATGGGAAATCCCCCGCGACCTGCAGGGCCGCCGCGGCCAGGCGGGTAGCCGCCACGAACGCCGTCAGCGGTCGGGGGCCGGGCTATTGGGCCACCTCTTCCCATCTGTGGAGGCGGACGTCCTCCTCTCCCAGGGCCATTGGGACCCGGCCCGGGACCGTAGTAATCCTGCGGGGGGTAGCCCTGGTTTGGAGGCGGTGGCGGGCCTCTGCCATAGTTCTGGTCCTGGTATTGTCCGCCGTAATCTGGCCCGTAGCCTCCATCGTCGTAGTAGTCATGGCCATAACCATCTTGCTGGTAACCATCGAACTGCTGTTGAGGAGGAGGAGGGCCCCGCGGCGCAGGCGCAGGCCCAGGGCCTGGACGAGGTGCCGGGGGGCCACCGCCGTAAGGACGCTGTCCCGGATATCCTGCCATCGTGCGCGATGCCGCCGCTTTCTCCGGTACGAGAAGCGCGTCTGAAGTTGACCGAATTCGCTGACGGCGGGTTGGGAGTAAAGGTCGGAGAGCGCAGGCGTCGGTTTTCGGGGCCGAGGTGTTTTGGTGTTGGGTTGGTATGCGGTGGGCGAGGTCGGGAAAGTGCCGGGCTTCAGAACAGCTCTCAGGCGGCTCGGTGTCGCATAAAGGGTGACGGGTGCTAGGAAAAGGAGAAAAATCAGGTGCAGCTCCACAGCTTTCCGGAAGTGGACGGGCTACAGCAGTCGCATAGCTGAAGGGTGTCGAGAAGGAAGCGCAGCGTCCGGCTCAGCGGCGGGGGTTTTGCCGGCCGTCTTTGCTGGTGGTGCTGGGATGCAGCGCGTTTCGGCTCAATGTTGATCGACAGTTTCGGCGGGCCAGGCAATGCGGGAAGCGCGGCGCTCGTTCGACTCTGCGGGAAACCAAGAGGAAGCTCTCCACAGGACCAGCGAGCACAACCAACGAGTGTGTCAAACAAATAATAGGGGATAGTATACGGATACAGCCACACACTCACTCAAGCTGAGAGAGGGGGGCAGAAAAGGAGAGAATAAGAAAGTGCAATTTGAGCTGCGCGTTGGGCTGTGCCGGTGGGGGGCGAAAAACAGCAGGTCGTCAATAGAGGCGCCGTTAAGGGGAGATCGCAGGTGTTTCCAGAACACGGCGTCTATTGGTGGCGGTAACGGTGGGGATCGTCGAGAGGACAAGCAATACTCGAGGCTCAACAACCGAGAGCCGAGAGCCAAGAGTCGGGATAGTCGTCCAAGGTGGTTCGGAACTGTCTGGTCTGGCCTGGTCTGGTTTGGTGGTGTTGCTCCTACCCAAGGCGAGGTGAGGTATCAGGGGAAGAGAGCGGAAGGGTGAGTTATTTGGGCGTTAAGGAGAGTAAAAAGGGGAGGTGAGATGGAGGACCTGATGCACGCGTCGACGCAACCACCAAGGAGCGAAGTTTTGTTGTGTCGAGACTGGGGGGAAAGACAGCGGGCGAGGTAAAGTAATGGAAGGTCTCTTTCTCGGTCGCCTTACTGCACGCCTTCCAGGTTGAGTTGTGACTTATGTGATTTACTCTGGGCTGGGCTGGGCCGTCTGTATGTAGGCAGGTACGGTGTACTAACGGTACCTTCCACCTGCGAATAGGTGGACATGGGGCGGGGGATGGTTAGAACTTAGGTGGCGTCGCGTCTTCCAGGGCCCCCGGACGGTTGGTGGTGCTGCGGCTGGCCTTTGGTTGGTTCCGTCCATCTGCTCATAGTTTATTTGTAGAGGCAAGTACCACTGTACCAGAGGAGGCAGTTGAGCAGGTGCCTCCTCCCAAGATTGCCCGCTGCTGGACACCTAGGTACGAAATACGGACCAGACTCTGCCCATTTCCACAGCAAATATCCGTCCCTAGCCCAAGAAAGGAGGTAATCGGTACTTGCTCATGTGTTCCTCACTCGAACGACGTAGGTTCGCATTAGACGCAGAAGAAGGCCAACAGTAACACCGAAACAATCATTGTTGAAAATACCTTGCGTATCTAATAGATATGTATATTTCTGTCCTTTTTCTTTCCCGAGAAACTCTAGGGTTCGTCTACTGAATGGCAGTCCCTCCTTCCAAGTTGAGTTGTATTGCTACCATCCGATGTGACGCTGTCGCGGTACTTCTTGGGCCAAGTATAGTGTACTCCAGGTGTCATGCAATCAACTGTAAAAGTCAGGGAGGGAAGGAACGCACCTCCACCCCTCAGGCTCTTTAGGCTGGTACCTATCCCACTAAGGCAGGCACGGGATGCAGCGCTCGCACTGCCGCAGTTAGCTCCTCCTCCCCCGTGCCCGTCTATTCGTGGAGGCCCCCAGGCACGAGGCGAATCCCACGGGCGCCCTGGGGGCCATTGGTGCACCGGTGGAAGGTACACCACTGTACCTCATGGCATTAACAGATCCAGCAATCACCGCACTGGATCCTAGCAGCTAGAGCCCACCGTATCCGGGCCATCTCCTCAGCTACCAATTAATAGCCCTCGGCAACAACATGAGCAAAGGCGAACAGCGTTGCCAATTGGCGACGATAATTCACCCCGCCCACTCTGCTTCTGAGCCTCCCGCTTTCCGCCCCTCCGATATAGATTCGTCGATATTGCCTCCCGCCTGTCACTTCGACCTCTGAACCCAACCCGCGATGACGATACCCCTGCCCCGGATGGAAACCGCGGCGACGACTCCAACTGTCTCTACCCATCGACCAAAGGCGGACAGGCACCGGCCTCCCGTTGTAAAGCACGTTCCTGCTACCCAACGCTTACTTTGCCTTCCTTTCCTTGCCTGGCCTGGCCTGGGTGCTCTGGCTCTGGAAAGGTTCATCCGAGCGCCATGACGAGGGTCTTCCCGGTGTCTTGACTCCCGCCTGGAACTGAGGTCATGGCTACGGATACAACGACTCCACGCATTCCACAATGCATTCTGAGACTTCCAATGCCCTTCCCCACCCGGAGTCAGTTGTGCTTGATTCTTTAGCAGCAGGAATGCCGCTTCCGGCTTGTCGGCAAGAGGCAAATCAGAGACAAGAATTTGCAGTATCCATCAGAGGCTCCAAACCTCGCTTCAACAGCTCTTCACTGGCGGGACAAGAAGCTTTCCCTCCGCCACCGTCAGTTGTGTGCCAGCAAATTCCGCACCACGATGGAAGACCGCGACCTTGATCAAGCATGCCGCCTGCTCTCAGCTCCAGGACGGACCTGGGTGGTTTTGGTCGCACAAAAAGTGTCCTATTAAGGCGCAGGGATCAGTCGCGAGGGACGAAGCAATGCGCTCTGGCGGTCCCCTTCCTGCTCCTCCTCAGGTACAACTCTGAGCGCTGCTGTATCAGAAACCCCCCGAGTGGCAAATCTGATTGGGTGATTTTTAGCCCCCTTTCACGCTGTCCTCCCAAACGCCGTCTGCCCTCGTCGCTCCTTTGGGTTCAACCCTTGGTCTACCTTCAGGGTCTTCAGTAAAATATCACACATGAGCCGCGAGCCGTGAGAAATCAGGGGGCGCCGGCTGGCACTCGGCCGTCTGCTCGACCTCTTCCGCCTATTGTTGCTGTCCGCAACTCATGCTCCGTCCTATGGGGCCCTGTATCAGAAAGCCAGGGCTTCGAATTCAATGTTACGAGAGGTTAAAAAAGAAAGCGAGAGGAAACAGGCCCAGGCTTTGAACCCTCATTGCTTCATCATCGCTGATACAGGGGCAATTAAGTTTCCAGATTGCCTCTGTGCGCCGAGCCTGTCCTGGCCGCGATATTTCGTCTCATCTCTGCCTTCCACTTCCCGTCGTCCTCCCGCCCGTCCTTTGGGGGAGGGAGGTGCTCGGTGCCGCAGGGTATGCGAACGGATCGCGGGTTTCCCTTCAATGACAGCCCGTTCATGCAATCAGCCCGAGGCAGCGCCGCTAGCCTCCTCTCTGGGTCGCTGGGGCTCTCGTGACTTTGCCCTGTTGCCTCTCGACCTGGGAGAGCGAATGAGCGGTTGCCTCCCTGCGGTCTCGCCGATGGTCAAGTTCTCATGACCGGGAGGCCTCGGTCCTGTCGTATCGCTTTACGGCGGGTTTCCGCGTTTCCATCTTTTGCGCTGTACGACACTCTCCGGCGCTTAGTCACAGGCAATGGCTAGTCAACTTGGCAAAACGTTTTTTTTGCCTCTTGGGCGTTCTGCCCCATGTGAAACGACACTGGAAGCCGGACGTGTACGGTCTGCCTTGAGCACTACGTTTTATTCTGTCTCGGATAACCACGGCCTTCCGCCGACCGAAACATGTCGGACGTAATCCTCCAAGGCTGGCAGGTTCGCACTTCATTAACCTTAGGTAGGCCAAGGCCTCCTTGAGATGCCAATGAGCGAATGAGGGCACGATCGGACGACCAGGCGATGTAAGGATGCAACACCCATCTTCCCCAAGACGGGAATGACGGAAGGGGAAACGCCTGCACGGCACACAAACAAATTTGGCCCAGACTCGAGTAATCATCGCCTGGACTCGCCACAGAAGAGGAGAAGAAAGGGCGAACGCTGAAGTCCTCACGCTGAAGGTGCTTACCGGAGCAGGCTTGGTGTTTCCGGGGAAGTCGAACCGCACATTCCAGTAGGGTCGGTGCTTTGCGTCTAATTCATCTCGTCACCGAGTACTGCTGTAGACGATGTCAGAGAAACACACAAGCAGAGACAATCTTCGGCGAGTTTTGCGTTCCTGCGGCTCCCCAGGCAAGGCGGCTGTGTAAGTTGACCAACCTACGAGCTGCCTTTGGGAGGGCAAGACGGCCACCAGTCGCAACTTTTGTCCGACCAAGCTGCTTTACAACCTGTGGCGCATACAACTCAACGTCGGTATCATGTTGACCAACCCCAACGGCGCGTTGCTGTTCCGCCCGCCTGCGCCGCGTGCCCGCAGGCCAAATCGCTGCGTCGATGATCCCGCGCTGCTGCGAACTGGTCCGTGGGCTCGTCGAGGGAGGCGATGATCATCGACAAAGTGGTGTGCCACACCAGCGGGAGACGTGAGGCCTCGTGCCACGCCGCAATCAACCCCACACGAATCAATGGCTGGGGACTGGTTGGGTCAGAAGGGAGGCGCAAGCAAGAGCTGCATTGTGCTCTATTCTCGCCATCGCGACGCACGAGTGGTGTTGGATGAAGGCCGTGACCCACGACGAACGTCTTGGGGGAGGGAGCACAAGCCACACATGCGCCAAGACTCAATCACCTGCATGGGCCTCCGTTGCAACCGAATATCTTAGACTTGCTTACCTAAGGCGGTGAGAAAGCCAGCTTTCTCACCGCCTTCCGTATTCGCAACAGAAAGGCAAAAGTCCAATGAAGCGCATCAGGTTCGTCATCGATTGGCGATCGCCTCGTC
>WIGM01000205.1:0-61093 GCA_014235935.1 Colletotrichum musicola
ACCTTCCAATCTCGGACAATTACCTCTCGTCAGCCATCCATCCGGACGGTTGAGTCACGTTACAAGCGTAGATGGCCCTTGCCTGCGTACAGGCGTGCGTATGCAGTGCAATATCAGCAGCCCGGGCGACTCACTCGGAGCTGCCAAAATTAATTGCAAAGGGAACCATTATTTCACACCCTCAGGCTGAGAATTTTACATCCTTCTGATTATTCTAACCTAGTACTGCCCTTTACTTTTAGTCTATTACTCTTACTATTATCCATTATTATCGCTATCGTCCGTTGTCGTCGCTGTCATCCGTCATCGTTGCTACTGGCGATCGTCAGTGTAGGTGCTTGTGGGTGGTGGGATATTCAGCCTAGGGGGTGTGAAATAATAGCCCCCATTGCAAATCGTGTCACACAACGTTTTCTTAGATGTCTAATGCATGATAAGGAAAGGCGAAGTTGTATGGGCTTGCCCGTCTCGACAGCCACGACCTACAAAAGTCCAAATGGGGTAAGGGGGTGGCCGCAGTTGGACTCGACCACTTCTCGACTACTTTCGGCCGTGGGCTTTACCCATACTCGCCCAGGCATCAGAAGCACAGGAACCTCTCTTGTATAGTCTTGAGGAGAATATTCTCAAAAATATGTCACGGGTTTATATAATCTTGTACGCTTTCAGGTTCATACCTTTTATTCAGTTCCCTTGCTTAAATGCCATTACGTGAATTCCAGCAACACGCGACACATTTGCTAGCGGCACACCGATCTCCTAGGACGCAATTCTACCATTCCCACAGACTCCAAACGCATCAATCTACCATATTTGAAAGCAACTAAGCAAGCGCAACAGCCAGGGAAAGCGACGGACCAGCCGGCGAAGGGGAGGGGCAGGGGACGCTACCTAGGCGTCTTGGGAGTTTTCGGAGACAGCGTTTGCGGCGGCGTCGTTGTTTGGCACGGCAGAGTAGATAGGGTAGTAGGTCTTGACGGGGTTGATGTACATCAGGGTGTAAAGGGCGACGACCAGGAACATCAGCTTGCCGGCCGAAAGGTATCCGCGAGAGAGAGGCTATGCTTGTCAGTTAAGAGGGGTTGCGTAGTGCGTTAAGCGGGGAAAGATGTTTTGAATTTTTGAAGCGTTGAACTGCGAGCGACTTTTTGTGTGTTTTGCGAGGTGTTGTAAAGAGTGAAGATGTTGGATGTTTGTTGCGTGATGAGGAGGAAGTTGAGCTCCTGGGGAGCTAGTCGGCTTATTATACATGTCCATTTGACGAGAGGTTGTTTGTTCTACCTAGGTGGTCTACGACACATTGTGAAAACAAGAGGTAATCTGAAAGCGAGACAATGCCATAGTCCCAGAACAAGAGGCAGAGTCGAGGACAATGTACAAAGCATGCCTATCTGCGGACTCGTTCTCAAAGACAAAGTTGGCTGTGGCAAAGACAGCTTACAATGTCAGCTTTCCTTGGCCCTTATGATTATCGCCGAAGGCATACAGCCCTCATATCACATACACATGGCACAACAAAGTATCACCGGTGACCGCAGTGTCGAGGAACAATAGTGCGCAAGTCAATGAGTTGATGTCATTTGAGACTTGGACTGCGTTGAAGCAGTCTCTACCCTAAAAAGTGCCGAAGTTGAGAACGCCACCGCAACTCCCGCCCTTCCAAAGATTTTTGTTTTACCATCCCGGTGTTTTTGTTTTCCGCGCTGAACAAGTATAAAGAAAATAAAATAGGTTTTTGTGCAACGCCTGAATAAAATGCATACCCGTTGTTTTCCCTTCCGAGAGGAAACAACTTCCCTTTCATGAGCCATGTTAAATGTCATGCATGTGAGCCTTGATATATCCCTTGCTGAATTGGGTCGCCCCACGCTTATCCCTTCTGAACCATTTTTGTTGAACTGGGCATGCAGGCCCAATGTGGTATCAATCCGATCCTCCCTTTCATACGGTCGCGCCGCTCCCTAGCATACGCGACATGCGCTGGACATACTTAGATGCCAGCGTCGACACGCCAGCCCTCAACAGGGAGGGGAAAGCCAGAGCTCCAGGCGGCGATCTCCTTGCGGAGGTCGTTGATCTTGGCAACCTGGCCACCGGCGACCTGGGCCTTGAAGTCCTTGAGCTTGTTGGCCTCCTTGGGCAGGCCGGCCTGAACCTCCTTGCAGATCTTGATCGACTCGTCGATGTAGGTGGCGACGCGCTCGAAGTCCTGCTCGCCGAATCCGCGAGAGGTCATGGCGGGGGTGCCGATGCGGATACCGCAGGGCGTCAGGGCGCTCTTGTCGCCGGGGATGGAGTTCTTGTTGCAGGCAATGTTGATCTGCTCAAGGACGGCCTCAACACGGGCACCGTCCAGGTTGTGCTGGCGGAGGTCAAGGAGGACCATGTGGCTGTCAGTGCCGTCAGAGACGAGCTTGTGGCCGAGGGCCTTGAATTTGTTCTCGAGGGCCTTGGCGTTGTCAACAACCTTCTGCTGGTAGGCCTTGAAGTCAGGGCTGGCAGCCTGCTTCAGGGCGACGGTCAGAGCAGTGATGGTGTGGTTGTGGGGACCACCCTGGTGGCCGGGGAAGACGGAGAAGTTGATGGGGTTCTCGAGGTCGTAGAGGGTCTCCTTGCCCTTGGCGTCGACGCAGCGGACGCCCTTGCGGAAGAAGATCATGGCACCACGGGGGCCACGGAGGGACTTGTGGGTGGTGGTGGTGACGATGTCGGCGTGCTCGAAGGGGGAGGGGATGACACCAGCGGCGATGAGACCGGAGATGTGAGCCATGTCGACAACGAGGTAAGCACCGACAGAGTCGGCGATCTTGCGCATGCGAGCGTAGTCGATCAGGCGGCAGTAAGCAGAGGTACCGGCAACGAGAACCTTGGGGCGGAAGAGGATGGCGTTCTTCTCCAGGGTGTCGTAGTCAATGATGCCGGTCTCGAGGTCGACGCGGTAGGGCATGGTCTCGAAGTAGGTAGAGACGGCAGAGATCCTGGTAGCGGCCTGTTAGTACGATGAAGCCGGACGTGTCGCGAAGCAGGGGCCTACTCACTTGCGCTGGGGAGTCTGGTAACCGTGGGACAAGTGGCCACCGTGGGGGAGGTCAAGACCCATGAGACGTCCGTGGACGGGCATGATGGCCTGGTAGACCTGCAAGTTGGCAGGGCTGCCGGACAAGCACTGAACGTTGACACCCCACTTGGCGGGGTCGAGGTTGAAGGCGTGGAGGGCACGCTTCTGGCACAGGTTCTCGATCTGGTCGATGTGCTGGTTACCGCCGTAGTATCTGGCGCCGGGGTAGCCCTCGGAGTACTTGTTGGACATGGGAGAGCCGAGAGCATCGAAGACGGCACGGGAAGTGACGTTCTCGGAGGCAATGAGGATGATGGACTCGCGCTGGCGCTGAATCTCCTCCTTCATGATCTCGGCGACCTCAGGGTCGGAGTCGATCAGAGACTTCTCCAGCATCTGTCGGTGAGTCAGAATCAGTATGTTCAGACACGGCGGGGGAAGCAGAGCAGACTGACCTCCTTGTGGGAGACGGGGAGGGAGTAGGTAGAACCGTTGGCAGCCATTGTGACTTGTGGTGGTGAGGAACGAGCTAGGTGAAGGGGGAGGATGACGGATTCACGCAAGCAATGGCAGTGAAGAGGGAGATGTAGAGTAGAAGAAGAGAAGAAAGGATGGACGAAGGTTGGGAAGGGAGGGTTAAAGCCTGCGAGAAAAAATTAGGAAAATGTCGGAGGGACCAAAATCTGAATGGCCGCATACTCACGCTCAGGCGGTGGGGTATGGCGGGGTGTGATTGGCGGGGTCGAGCTGGCGACGCGGTAGAAGTGAAAAAGTGTGTGAAGTGGCTCTGCGCGGTGGTGGCGGTACCGGCTCTCGGTGGGCACTATACACGGTACCTCAACGGGAGCAGCGGCCTTCACAGTGGCGGGTGAGCTGGGACAGGCGCTAACAGAACGCATCCCTGGCTGCCCTCCGGTGGCGGGGTGTCTCGACTCCGATTCTGGAACGGGGCCGCGAGTCAACGGAGGGACCCTGCTCGAAGGGCGGCGTCTCGAAGTCAACCAAGCTTCGGTCGCGTCGGAACCTCCAGGCGAATATGTGGCGGCGATAATTCTAGCAGCTTGCCTGTGCCGCGGCAAACGGATATGAGTCAACTGGGACGATTCTGGATTCTTCGAAGAGCCAACTGCCCGCACTCTCGAGGGCAGCAGAGCTTTCCTCGTAACACTGCAGAGCATTTCAGTGAGGGGCAGCAGCTCCGGGCACCAACCACACTAGCGTTTTCATGAAAGCCTCCCAAGGGAACCAACGGGAGAAGGGATGCCCATTCTATGAGACACGAGCTCTTAGACATCACGAGGACTGTAGGCTACAAAATTCGACAGAACCATTCAGGACACAGAGGGCAGCATCTCGCAAGGTGGTAAGAAAAAGGTCTGACCTGGGAGTCGCTGAGTCGCTCGGTGCGATGTCGGCCCACTACAAGTCAGGCCTGGCGTTGCAAAGTCCAAGAGCTCATTTCGAACAGAGCTGTGATAGGCCAGCCGACCTAGTCATACACTCCTAGGTACTGTGTACAAATACCTTCCCAGGTGCTTAGTGTACGAAGCAAGGGAAGGCAAGGAAACGCACTCTGACAACTTGTGGTTGCTGCGCAGCTGTCAAGATGAAAACTTAATGCACCATGGGTAACCTCACATCTCTAACTCTTATCCATCTTAGATAACATAGAGTTGCGGCTGGCAGGTCAGAGTGGCAACCTCACACACTCTTTCTGCTTAGAGGATTCGCAGTACATAATCAACTATGTGCTCAAGAGGCATAGCTGGTTCCATGGAAGTTTGCAGCAGTTGTCGGTGGAAGCCCAGGTGGCAGACGCGCCGGTCGCTTCTTGGCAGGAACTCGGGCTGCCAAATGATTCTGCTGACTCATCTGAGGGGACGGGACAATCGCACCCCAGGAGCTCCGAGCTCCGACACATCCAGAACGGCAGCCTCAGGTACGAAGGCGCCACAATGCGTTTCTGCCCAGGCCCGACTTGCAAGCTATGGGCACTTGGCAGAGCAAAAGAGCATAGCAGAGCAGATTATAGTTAGGCAGGTGCGCTAGCAGAGAGCAACAGGGACCAGCTTCTAATGTCACCAATCCACATTGTTGCGTGATGCCAACCGGTCAATTGAAGCGTCCCCTGAGAAATGAAGCATCCGAGACGATGATGGGCAAAACGCAGCTGCAGCAAAAGCCGACGAACGCGAAACGGCTTCGTGCTGCGATCGACTGCAGGGACACGCGATCAGACACGCAAGCTCCGTCCTGGCTGCCTCGTAGTAAGCTTGGGAGAGAGTGTCACCGTCGGATTGTGGTGTGCCACGCCAGGAGCTCCAGACGGGAACCAGCGCACCTGTCGGGGTGCGTGCCTGGGGCAGCTCCGTCGCCTCTCCAACAGCACCCCAGCACATAATAGTGGGTCTTGTGTCTATGAAGACAACCCCAGGCAGCTAGGTGCGTCATGGGCAGTCGTACCTTGCGGAGGCGGGCGGGCGGGCAGGTCACGCACCTTCATACCCGAGATAAGGTACCTACTTAATAGGTACCTAGGCGCCGCCCCAGCCCAGCTGCCCGTCCACTTCTTCCCCCCGTCAACACATCATCATCCCCATCTTGTTCCAACCCGATCCTCTCCAGCATCTGCATCGCGAAGAAGCATCACCGCAAATTGGGTTCACCAACGAGTTTCTCGACCACGATGAAGAGCACTCTTCTCACCGCGGCCGTGCTGCTGGGCGCTGCCCAGGCAGACGTCCACAAGCTCAAGCTCAAGAAGGTCCCCATTGCTGAGCAGCTGGTTCGTTTGCCCCCGTCGTCGCGCATCTCGCCGACCGCTCTTGCTGACAGTCTTGGATGCAGAACTCCGCCCCCATCGAGCACCAGGTCCGCTCTCTTGGCCAGAAGTACATGGGCGCTCGCCCCGACAACCATGCCGATGCCATGTTCAACCAGAAGCCCATTCAGAGCACCGGCGAGCACCCTGTGCCTGTCAGCAACTTCATGAACGCTCAGTGTACGTCCTGCCAGTTACACCCGCTCCGTTCATACCTGCGAACTGACATTCAACTCCTGCAGACTTCTCCGAGATCACCATCGGTACTCCCCCCCAGACCTTCAAGGTCGTTCTGGACACCGGCAGCTCCAACCTGTGGGTCCCCTCTCAGCAGTGCGGCAGCATCGCCTGCTACCTGCACTCCAAGTACGACTCGTCGGCTTCGTCAACCTACAAGTCCAACGGCTCGTCCTTCGAAATCCACTACGGCTCCGGCAGCTTGACCGGCTTCGTTTCGCAGGATGACGTCTCCATCGGCGACATCAAGATTAAGAAGCAGGATTTCGCCGAGGCCACCAGCGAGCCTGGTCTGGCCTTCGCCTTCGGTCGCTTCGACGGCATTCTCGGTCTTGGCTACGACACCATCTCCGTCAACAAGATCGTTCCCCCCTTCTACCAGATGGTCAACCAGAAGGCCATTGACGAGCCCGTCTTCGCTTTCTACCTCGGTGACACCAACGAGGAGGGCGACGAGAGCGAGGCTACCTTCGGTGGTCTCGACGACTCTCACTACGAGGGCAAGATCACCTACATTCCCCTCCGCCGCAAGGCCTACTGGGAGGTTGACCTCGATGCCATCTCCCTCGGCGACGAGACTGCTGACCTCGAGGGACACGGTGCTATCCTCGACACCGGCACTTCCCTGAACGTTCTTCCCTCCGCTCTTGCTGAGCTGCTCAACAAGGAGATTGGTGCCAAGAAGGGCTACAACGGCCAGTACTCCGTCGAGTGCTCCAAGCGCGATGAGCTTCCCGACATCACCTTCACCCTTGCTGGCTACAACTTCAGCATCTCTGCTTACGACTACATCCTGGAAGTCTCTGGCAGCTGCATCTCCACCTTCCAGGGCATGGACTTCCCCGAGCCGGTCGGCCCTCTCGTCATCCTGGGAGACGCCTTCCTGCGCCGGTGGTACTCTGTTTACGACCTCGGCAAGAACGCCGTCGGTCTGGCCAAGGCGAAGAAATAAACGCCTGCATAACCATTTTTTCCTTGACAACACACGCGCGCGCACGCACACGCATATCGACTACGCGGAGGCTCGGGGCGTGGCTGTAATTTTAACTACCAAGGTAGCTAGTCTGGACACCAGTGTGCGAATACCAATAGTTGCATCTTTCCTTGCGTAAACCAGAGATCAATCGCGTATGCGTGCCTAATGAAAACATCGACAACTGACTCCAAACCCGATTTATTGCAAACAAACTAGATGGATGGCCGTGACGAGAGCATGGAAGCTGTGAAAGTGAGAGACATGAGTTACGACCGTGAGTTGACGTGTAAGTTCAACCAGCGTTTAAGTATAAGTACCTCAATCTCCACGCCAGCGACGGGGGTCTGCGGAGGAATATTGGGTGCCACAATAAGCGACGGGCGACAAAAGAAAGAGGGGAATGGAGAAACGAAACCAAGGATTGTAGGTACCGAGCTTAGTAGGCAAATCGCAGCGTCATATATAGCACCCTGAGCCAAGGCACCTTGGACACACGATGAAGGAAACCAAACGTCGGGAACAACCTTGCCTGAGTTGAGCAGTTACCAACGGCGCTGCCAGGCAAGGTACATCGATGCCGCCCCCGGGCAGGGAGCCGGGCGCTGGTTCTTAAGCGCTGATCACGTGCGTGGGTCATACCCACTTATTTGGACTATGTGATTCGCCCCCGTCGGCCAACCTTGGCCTATAGTCTTTTCGCGGGCAGGACCGATCAAGACACATTCTTTCTGAGCAGACGCAGCCTCCCAACAATCACGGAGGGAATTGGCCCAGCACTTGCAAGGCCGAAAAAAAAATCGTGAATCGACCTATCGATGGCCCTCGGCTGTCGTCCGTGTCACTTTACTTATTTTTGAGTGTGTTCTTGGATGGAAAGGCTCTCCCAAACGCCCGGCCTTGCGACGCTTGACGAAAAAAGGTTTTGGAGTTCCACCAACCTGCCGACCGACGAACCTCGCGCGTCGCGACAATCCGCCCTCCACTGGGCGACCCGACCTGCCACCCCCGTCGTCCCGCGCACCGCTGACGGAGCGAACACCCGACGCGCCAACGCAACGCGACGACGACCGCATCTCCTCACGACCACGACACAACACGCTTCACAATGGCGCAGCCGGATTCGGTCCAGGCGAACGGCATCCCTGGACCGGCACCGGACCAAGTTGGATCCCCCCAGCCCGTCGTCCCTGTGAAGAGAAAGCGCGACAGCGAGGACGAGGCGAACGGAGATGGACCCGACAAGATGGACGTTGATGGCGAATCGCCCCAGGTGCCCCGGGAAGACGAGAAAGCCGCCATTCGCAACTACTTTACTGTCTTGACCAGGTACGTTTGCCCGCACCCTCGTGCTCATGCGCCCTTGACAGCGCATCCGATCTCTCCTGTCGCCTCCGGGACGCCATCGTACTGACCTTGACCTGCACACCACAGTCTGGATGCAACTCCATCAATTTTGAAGCGTCCCCTCCCCGATCCCGAGGCTGAGCAGCGCGACGCGAAACGTCAAAAGTCCACAGACTCGATCCAAGACAAGGTCTCGCAAGACTCCTACGCGCATCTCGACGAGCTCGCCGCCGACGTCGTCGCTGCTGCTAGCGACCAGCTCAAGGAGTTGCAATCGGCCGCGTCGGAGGATGGCAAGGAGGACAAAGACAAGTCCGTTGGCACCGCAGTGCTTCAAACCAAGAAGTTTCGGGAAGAGGCTCTGGACCTGCTTCGCCGAGAGATATCGTACCCGCGCACCGCTGCAAACGTCCCCGACACTAAGCCCGACGTCGAGTCTGCCTCTGGCAATGCGGTGCTGACCGTCTACGGATTGGCCGGTCACGGCAAACAACTCTTCTCCAGTTTGCCCAAGAAAACTCCCGGGGCGGAGACCTCCACCCGGCCATCGCCATTGAGCCTCCCTCCAGGAGTGTCGACGACTATCATCATGCCGTCGCGGCAGAGCGAACGAACGGCCACCCTCGGGGAGCTGTTCTCTTCAAGCCGCCCTCTGCCGCCCTTACAACCGCCCAAGCAGCCCAAACAAACGGTCAAGGGCAATGTCTTGAACTTCCAACATCCGGATCCTGCTGGAAAGTCCAAGTTCTTCAACGAGTCGTACTCTAGTAAGAAGGTTGCCGTCGGCTATTTCCTAGACTACACCAACGCGACGCCATCATCCAAGACGAAGACGAGGCAGCGCGAACGTGCACAGAGCTTGGCAGGTCGCAGGCCGTCTTCTGCGGAACTCGAGGTTAGCGAGATGGAAATGCTTTTCCGAAGCGCATTTTCCAGTTTTGCTCCTTGCAGAGATGACTCTGCGTCAATAATTCCTTCCAGCCACGCCGGTCGTCTACACTGGCAGCTCCTTGGCCAGAGGAGCTTCAACAAAATGATCGATTCGGAGCTGCAGGCATTCGAAGACGACCAGCCAAGTGAACAGACGCCCGAGGCTGAGGAAATCGACGAAGAATTCGTGAACGAGGCCATCGAAAAATGGGACGAGTGGCTTATTGACCCTGCGCTGCAAGACATGGACAGCATCGTTGCGAAGCCTCAGGAGAAGAAGGACTTGGCTGACAAGGAGGTTGATGAGCTTCTCGATGAAGTCACTGACATGATCGAAACCCTACTCTCCTACCAGCGCATCCGCAACCTGACCTTACCCTCGTCCCAAAATCGTTACTCTGGCGACCCCGTTGGCGGCGACATGCTTTCCCACGGAGTCGTCTCGGCGCCGACGGAGGAGGAGACTATGACATACGAAACGCTGAAATCTCAGTTGAGTCTCATCATCAACACTCTCCCGCCCTACGCGGTAGCCAAGCTCAACGGCGATCAGCTAGAGCAGCTACTTATCAGCACCAAGCTGGAGATCCGCACAGACCAGTACAAGGGAGTCATGGAGGACGACGCAGCCACCCAGGCCGCCCGCATGCGCCAGCAGCAAAGCGTTGCCGCCGCTGCCCCTCAAAGCCGGCCGGCGCCGCACCGGACGCCAAGCGCCTCGACCCCCTACAACCACAACCAGTACGCGGCCGGTCAATACGGCACACCATCCAGAACCCCTTCCATCGCGCCTACCAACTACTATCGGTCCGGGCAGCAACCAGCGATGCCCCCGCAACAGGGCTCCATGCCCAGGCCCGTCGGTACCCCCCACCACATGCCTCCGCATCAAACCCCGCGCCCCGGCCAGCCAGGTGGCTACCGTCCACCGAATGGGTACACCAACTTCGCGCAACATGTCGGAAAAGCGCAGACGCCGTACGGTCACCAGGGAGTCCCGTATGGGTCGCAACAAAGGCCTCCGCAATATCCGGGGTACACGGGCACGCCTCAGCATGGAACCCCCAATGCCCGCTATCAGCAACCGTATCAGCAACAGTACCAGCAAGCGCCTAGCACCCCGTCTCAGCCGAATTATGGAGGCTATTATCCCAACGGCGCCAACAACATGCAGCAGCGAATGTCCCCTCAAGTCCCTCAGGGCCAATATCAATCCCCAACTCCCATCCACCAGCAGCGGCACCACGCGCCGCCGGCTCCTCACCAAAACATGCCGGGCACTCCCATCAACCGCCAGCAATACCCGAACGGAGGCCCCATGCCGCAGCACACGCCAAACCACGGGATGAACGCAATGACCGGCTACAACGCGGCTGTTTACAAGGCAGACCATGCACGCATGGTTGAGCAGGCGAGGTACAGGGCGCAGGCGCAGCAACAAAGCTCCGCGTTTGGGTCCAAGATTCAGAACGGTTACGAGGCGCGCCTCGCCGCGATGCCGGCGGACGACAATTATGATGGTTCTCCGCACGGCGCGAATGTGAGAGCTCGCATGGCTGCGGGCTCTGCGTCCAAGCCACAGAGCCCTGTCGGCAGTGTTGGCAGGTCGAACGGCACGCCGCCCATCCCGCACAAGGTCACGCCGGTCCCTGTTCCTGTTATACCCCAACAACAGCAGAGGAAACCAGCTTAGCGAGGTGGACCAAAGCCGACATTGGAGGCAGGTGGATCAAAACCGACAGCGAACACTGCGAAGGCAGCACAGGGCCAGCCGAATCAAGTCCGGCGGTCGCCCAGGAAGGTCACGCATGTACCGGTTCCAAAACCCTGAGATCGTTTGGACGCTGCGATTGGCGGAGAAAGGACCGAACCCTAACTTTGGGCGTCTCCCGTTTGCGAACCGTCGCTGTCATTGCGCTGTGGTGTGTGAATATTGAGGGGGCGGTTTTACTTTTGGAGTTCGTGAGAGAGCAAATTTCTTTCAAAAGGTGTCTTGCCACTCGGCCGACGAAGGGACTCGGGCGTTGCATAGTGTCGTTCATAGGGGAGGAGGCGGCCTAATTGATGATGGAAATGGGCAGGCAAGGGATTCCAGACGCCGGGGAAGCTCGGGAAAGGTCCCACGGGCTATTTCTCTCTCGGTTGTCTGTTTTTGAATCCCTTTTCTTAACGGCGTTTCAGGCCCTTGTGTTATTAGAAATTTCGAAAGGGGAAGGAAGCGAAGGGGCTGCGGCTCGTTAGATGATGCGCCGGCAGGGCGTACCAACTTCTTTTTCCCTTCCCCGGTTCGCGAGACGGCCAGCGTATTTTCTGAACCCCCGATTCACTGGCTCGTTTCACGTCTCAAGCGTTGTTATTGTTTTGGTTCTGTGTTAACTTGCAGTTTTTATTTATTTTTTTTGGTCTCGTACGCAGGCTAGGCGGGGGGAGTTCGGGAGAGAGGAGGGAGCGGAGGAGGAATATGTTGGCTCTCGAGTGTATAGATTTTGTGGGGTAGCCGAATGCCATGCATCATAATCACACACGGTGACGTTCGCATGTTGACTGTGAAGGTTGTTTCCTAGTCGTGGTGTAGATAAGCTGCCCGGGCATCTAGGGGTCGCATGTCCCAAGTGCAGCGGCAAGTCGAATACATCCGAACTAACAATCTGACGCCGTCTGAACCCGGAATGGCTAAGCTGCACGTCGTGCGGCTCAGGGTCCGTAGGGCTAGAGGTAAGCTAACATGAGACAAGACAAGAGTTCGACCGATGTTTTTTAAAGTAGGGCCCCGTTGAAGAACGGAGCAGAGACCGGCTGGGACGGGGCTGAGGTCCCCCAACGGCTACGCTAAGACTAGGACGGAAGGAGAGTTGGAAGCTTCGACATGCGACGACTGACAGGACTTGCTGTTGTGAGGTTGCCTAGGGCTGAAGGTTAGTAGACTGGCGGCGTGCATGTACTCTACCCCGACTGGCATTGAAGATCGTGATTGGTAGTAAACTTGACGCGTTATTGCAGTGTTCAGCGAACCATGTGTAGAGAGCATAAACTTCTTTGCACTCGGATTCTGCGGTGCTAAGTTCCGCGCAGCTCCGTGTCTTTTATCCCACACCTGAACTTCACTGACGAGTTGACGAGTTGACAACTCGAGACGAGACTCATAGACGTTGGGCAATATCAAAAATACTAGATAACATCCTCTAAACACCAGGCCCCAGTCTATTCATGCTGTAAAGACTGAAGTGATAGGAGCAGGTTGACAATGACCTTAAGAGCAATCTGCAAGTTAACAACTCTGGGAGCACCGCCCCAGCCCCTGAGTATTAGGTGTGACGTAGGTACGTAGTTATGGCGGTCTGTCTCTTCGCAACCCGTCCCATTCTCTCAAGACGGAAGGAGCGATGAAATATTTCACGCTCCTTCCTCAAGAGAACGAGTTGATTTATTTTTGAAATAGTTTCTCTGAGAATTATGGTGAGCCCTAATTATTGGCGAGCTACCTCCTATTGACAACTCAACCTCGTTCTCTCCTCTCCTCTCCTGATTCCTCCCTCGTCAACTTCCTCATCGCCAATCTTGCCTCCATCTGGATCGATTTAATTCCATCCCTCAGAAGAACTATCGACAACTTCATCTCCTATCACCATTCCCCCTTCACTTCTTTCTCTGATTGCTGGCAATCAATCTCTCTTCTGACCCTTTTCCTCCCATCTTCTGACATCTTCTATTTTCATATCCGGTTGCTGGCGACCATTCCTTTCCGACTCCTCCTTAATAATCTCTTCACACCCCTTTTCCTTCTCCTCGCCTACACGGCTGCTGGCAGCATCTTCTCGCGGTTCTTCAGAAACAAATTTATCTCACTTTTCACCATTCTACCCCCATTTCGGTTGCTGGCAACCTACAACATATCTTCATCGGCAATTGCAGAACGCCACACCCGGTAACCCCCTCTCTCACTTCTCGAACACCGTCAAGATGAGCGGCCTTGATCTCTCATTTCTTCTCGAGTCCGGCTTGTACAACGACATCCACATCGCTTGTACCGGCGAAAGCGGCCGGGAGCACACCTTCAAGCTTCACCGAGCTATAGTCTTCGGGCAGTGCCCTCGTCTGAGAGAGATGGCGCTGGACGCCCCCGTGGTAGGTTCTGCATCCCTCAGACTACGCGGCGATGAGCTAACACTTTGTCATTTAGGCTTTCGACGAAGAGCTTCGAGTTGACGTGGTCGACTTAGAGATCGAACCCACGATTTTCGAGGGTGTTCTGCGCTACCTCTACTTGGGAGAATATGAGGCGGTGTACCAGGCCGCTGAGGTGGAGTTTGATCAAGATGACGTCGACGATGCTTTGACCGACGACGCCCATTCGATGTTCTACTCTCTGAGAGTGTGTCAGCTGGCCTGCGACCTCAACCTCGCTGAGCTCTTCACCGAGTCCAGCCGGGCTCTCTACGCGGCCGCAAGGTTCTCCACCGACAACGTCGACTTCGCCCACGTCGTCATGGATCTCTACGACAACCTCCGCGCCGACCCGCGATTCGACTACACCTTGGCCGAGATCCCCCAAATCATCGCGGAGACAAGTATGAGAGATGCGAGATTCAAGCATCGCTTCGAAAAGGTCATGCGAATCTGCCCAGAGGTTGCCATAGATGTTGTCAAGGCGACGATGGACAGCCTGGCCGCTGCCCAGCAAGAGCTGAGAAGACGGGATGAGAGACCCTCGCCCATGTTGGGACGAAGCTCGCCGGGAGAGGAGTCCGACGACGAGCCGCAGGTCCGGCGCCGTCGTCGTCGCTCCGATGACTCCGACGAGGAGAGTAAAGAGGAACGCGGCCGTCCTGTCAAAAGGCGTCGTCTGTCTTGAGGTGTCGTGTCAGTTGTGGGGGGAGAGGCTGTTGCATGTACACTGGGCCGGTCCCGGTTGACGATGACGAAGGGAGATGGATACTGGGCTGGCCCCGGTTAATGATGACGAACGGCACGATATCAGCATCTTGAAGGATGCAAGGAATGCATAATACAACAGCACCCAGAGCACTTGACAAACTTGACCTGCGTGTTGTGCCTACGTTCCAGTTACCTGGTGTTCCGAGTACTCGTCGCTTTCCCATTGCTGATCGACTGAAAATGCCATCGTGTGACTCCCAGAGATTCGTGATTCGAGATGGAAATATCTCAAGAACTTCGTCCGGTCTCGGCACAACATCGTCCCAATTACTCTGCTGCAGAGGCCCAAAGCAAAGGTCGATCAGCCTAGAGATGATGAGGTTATCGCTGATGGGTGAGTTTGCTCGCCTGGCTGTTTGTACCACCTGGAATGTGTCCGTGCCTATTCAATTAAGAACTTGGATTACAACTAAACATGATTCGATTGCTACCGGGTATGTGTCCATGTCGAACTCCACTATCTGCTGCCTCGTTGTATATACTACATTTAAGTCTATCCTACATGACATCCAGGCACCGGGGCCCTGCTGATGGTCGCCGAGAGCGTCCTGCCAACGAGGGCGTCGTTAAGGAGCTGATTACTTGGATCGCACGGCAGGTACTCGTCCACCTCCGTGTCGGCAGGCCACTGCAGTACAATCCGGCCGTCATTGCTGCCTCGCGGCAAGCTCTCGATCTTCTCGCGCAAGGCGTCCACGGTTTCTTCCGGGACCATGGGCTCCGCGAAAGCCCGGAACGCGCACAGCGCCTTCGCCAGACCCAGCGTCTCGCATATTGTCGCGTCTTCCTCCGCCGTGGGAAGCCACTCCTCAATCACCCACCAGATGAGCAGCACCATCTCCTCGTACTCGCCGACGAAGGCGAGCGTCCGCATGTACTGGTGGATGTGGGCGGCCTCGACGGCGGCGTTCGGCTTGGGGTTGTGGGCCGGCCCTGTCTGTGCCAGGATTCGCCAGGACGTCTTGAGCCGGACTGTTGCTGCTCGCACCGACTCGCACGGCGCCTCGGGGCCTTCTGACTCTTGGTGAGTGAATGCGTGCTTGGGCTTGGTCCAGCGCGTCTTGTCGGTAGTCTCCCGGCGGAAGACCGGGGCTTCTGGAACCGGGAGAGGCGCCTCAATCGGCTTGTACAGCAACAAGAAATCCAAGTCCTCGGGCGTGGTCTCGTGATCGTCGCTTGCCCAGGCATCGAGCCTCGAGTGAACCGCTTTCTGTACGACCAGGGCATAGGAGATCAACATGTCGACGTTCAAACCGCAGTGCTCCTCGGCTTTCCCCATGACCTCGGTGGCCAGGGCGAGCGCGTGGGTGTCGTTCACTTTGGACGGACTATGCATGAGACTGACCGCCAGGCGGGGCCGAGCGAGGCAGGCGATGATTGACGTCCACGCTGCACGGCCCGAGTTCTTGGGCGGCATCCATCCCATCTGAGCCAGGCGAATGGCATAGTGAATGAACTTGTGTTGCCTGCCCGGGTTGACCCCTTGTGGTCGTCGAACTTTGGGACGGCTCGGCTGCAGACGACACAACAGGTCGATGAATGCGTACAGAACGTCCCGAGGCGGTCTTTTAAGGACTTCGTTTGGTAGGTTGCCAGACTTCTCGATAGCCCACCTGAGATCCTTCTTGAGCCTTCCGTCCATGCTGCTATGGTCCACGTAGGCCAAAGCATCCCATATACTCGGCGCGTTCCGTATCAGGAAAGCCAGCGAGCGTCCTGATATTCCGATGCCTTCCTGTTGCATCCACCAGGTTAGGCGCTGTATACTCGGTGGACGAAGCCGGCTCTTCTCATACTCGCTGAGGTTTGCATCATTGAAGGGGAAGACCTCCCTTCCGTCACCGGGGAGATTATCATGGTCAGGGTTTGCGTCCCTGGCCACCAGTTTGGTGATCAGCTCCCAGTAGACCTCCTTCCCCGCTACCATGTCATCCTTGGGGGGATTTAGGAAGATAGCCCATGCCTCTTGGGCATTCCGAGTTGTTCGTATGAGAGCCGCCCACATAGCTTGCTTATGGCGGATGTTGCGGGGATAGTTGGCCCTGGTCTGGACGGTGGGCGAGCCATCAGGTGCCATACCTCCGAGAATATCCATGGTCAAATCAATGTCTTCCTTGGCGTAGCCAGCCTCTTGCATCATGAAGCCGGCCTTCACGGTCCTGCTCAAGTACTCGTCGGTGCCGGCCTTTTCTTCCATGCCATCTCGCAAAATGCGATATGGTGGCCAGGAGCTCGAAAGGGTGGACGCTGTGTCTCGTTCGGCTTCGCTCTTGGGCAGGGCGAGCAGAACCTGTCGAATGGCTCGGTAGCTCTCTCGCTCAATGATCAAAGTCGGCTGCATGCCGGATGACAATGATAGCAATTGCGTCACTGCCTTCCAGTTGTAAATCATGTTGTCGTACGGGGATTCCCTCGCAGGGACCGTGACGGACTGCAATGCAGTGTTGAAAACTTCGCACTGCATCTTGTAGGCCTTGTTCTTGTCCGACCTCCCGAGCGGAACGTTCCTGATATACGTCACCGCTAGGTCCGCGATTTGGCGCATCCCGTAAGGCTTGAGCCTGCTCGCATGAAACGCGAGTTGGGTGAGAACCTTGCGGAACAACGTGGGTGTCATCCCGAGGTCGGCCCCGGCAGGGCCTGCAGCAGACTCGGCATCCTCTCTCGGTCCCACGTACCACTTTTCGACGTAGTCAAACAGCGCCGAGTAGCACTCGGGGTCCGAAAAGAATGGCGCCTCGTTGAGGAGGTAGAAGAGAACAAATAGGGGCTTGTGCCGTGCATCGCTGAAGAAACGGTACACCCTCGTGTCCGCGTCATCCGCCAACATGATCCATGCCCAACGAGCCACATCTGCCTCCGTATACCCCCTTTCTTCAAGCCGATCTATCGTCGCATTCCACCTGCTGTCATCGGGAAGAAAATCTTTGATTCTCCGGTCGAGTTTGGAGGATATACGAAGAACTAGCTGCCCGGTGACAACACTCAGCTGATCGTCCTTCAGCCCGGCAAGGGACAGGGCGTCTGCAACCGCTTCATCTGACAGAGTCGAATCCGGGTTTCGATAAATTTCGAGTGCACGGGCGAGGAGGAGATCGGCGTAAATGGAGCGCCGCCCGGAGATGATGACAGGCCGATGGTCAACAAGTGCCGGTGCGGACGAGTCCAGATCAGACTCTTGCCATAGCGAAGTATTCTCGACGGCGGGCGCGGAGGCTATGGTACGATCGAAGCAAAAGTTGGGGCGTCGCAGACAGAACTGGATGAGAGGGCAAGGTCAGTAAAAGTAAGGAAACCTTCCAAGGACCACTTACAGCTTGCCGAGGGGGAGCAAAAGCCCAGCGGCCCCTGGTCAGGACTGTTGGGTGTATTCTGGGAATGCGAGGTAGCCGCATCGCCCCATTTTCGCTGGCAGACGTGATACTCCCCAAGCTGAGACGAAGCAATGCTGGTGTAGGTAGGGAATGAGATAGCTCAGAGCTCCAGAATCAAAAGTGCACTGGTGCTCGAGAAATCCGTAATGGCGTCGCGGGAACGTTCCGCAGCATCACGTGACGATAAGAAAGCTCAGAAAATATGGCTGATAAGACTACCATGGATGGACCTGAAAGTTCATGTCAGTGCCGTCCGGTGCAACTCCATCCCGGCTCCGTCGATCTGAGTATGGACCTAGGCGCCCGTGTACCCGCAGGCCTCTGTCTTGCCGTATGTGATCCGTAGACGTCTCGGAGACCCATTCAATGGCGCCAAAAGTCTCAAAATGCGGCCCTGCCATCTCAAGATAGCGTCCTCTCTCACTCGCGGCTTCCACACGGCGCGACTCGCACCCCGTCCGCAGCGATACTTCCACCTGACAACTCAAGCGAGGCTGCCTCGGAAGCGCAACTTCTTTACCTCGAATGTCTACCTTTCCCCGAACACCGACGAGCCCTCGACGAGGCAATTAGATCATCGGAATGACGAAGCATCCCTGCCGGCGCCTACGAAGCGCAAGCCCGCCCGTTCCGCCGGCGCGAAGAACTCTCTGCGCCGCGTAGCCATCATCGCCCAACGACCCGCGCAGCGCGATGCTGGAGCCCCAGATGGAGAGTCGCCTGATCCCTCTGCGTCGACATTAGTCAGTGCCGTGTGCATTGCCGAGTCTTTCAACATGTCCTTGGTTGTCGATGCCCTGCGGGCGCATGGATTCGACATTGATCCGGATCAGAGCGGGTTCGAAGCGAGCGAGGTTGTCCATGCGCGCGGCGTCAATAGCGGCGACATCTTTGTGTTCCCCTCCGGAACGATCGTCACCTGGGCACTGCCCCCGGACGTCGTTACGAAGCAGCTCTTGAGTGCCGCGGAGACGCCGCTGAAGCCAGCTCTTCGGGAGGTGGAGGATCTGGAATACGTCGCCGACCCGTCAAGGGAAACGAGCGGCCTGAAAGGCGATATAGTAGTTCTGGGCACGAAGCTCGAGGAGAGGAACGGCGACAGGCTGGACACGACCCTGGCCAAGATTGCCTTCTCTTCTGGGCTGGCGAGGAGCACCAAGCTTGCCGTGCTGGAGACTGCCTTGACGGCGTACTTTGAAAGCACGAGAAAGATCCCTTCCCTCCTGTCGAAGGGCACCGGGTTGCCTCTCGGCAGGAAGTTCATTCTGCAAAAGACAGGGGAGCTCCTGAGCTTGCGTGCCCGGCTCAACCACTACTCAGAGCTCACGGACTCCCTGCCGGATATTTTCTGGGACAGCCGAGCTGAATTGGGCCTGGAGGGGTACTACGAGCAGGTCGGGCGGGCACTCGATGTCAATGTGCGGATTCGTACGCTGAACCAGAAGATGGACTATGCGCAGGAAATTGCCAGTGTTATGAGGGAGATGTCAAGCGAGCAGCACAGCACGAGGCTAGAGTGGATCATCATCATCCTCATCGCAGTCGAGGTTGTATTTGAAGTCAGGAGGATCGTTCTGGAGTGGAGTGAGGAAGAAGCAAAAGCCAGCAAGACGGCTGCGTGAGCGGACGAAACCCGCAGGAATAGAAAGGCAAGAGGCGTTGCTTGTCACATAGGAGTGGTGCTGTGAAGCCACAAAAAAGATACCCAACTCAATTCATCCGTAAAATTTCTACTCGATAGCTGGACCTTTCTAGACCGCTCCGTTCATGGCTGACTTGCTGGCTGTTTATGGTCTCTTGATGCACTCGAGGACTCAACCTCTACTCAACGACAGTTGCCATCAGTTCATTCTTTGACCATTCAGTGATGCATTCTATCTGGATATTTTCTCAAGTCTCTCTCTCAGTTGCGTGGGTGTAACAGGCAATAGCCGTGCACTTGCCCTGCAGCGGATAGCATGGCTTCTCCCTCCTTCCTTTTTGGGTCTCTTTTGATACTATTATTGAAACGTGAAATTGATACCTAACTCACGTACAATTTTGCCGCCCTCCTAGCGCGTACAGGGTTCTGTAACTCAAGTTCGCACAAACAACTTTGTTCCCGAAGCTTGGCGCACAACAGCTGCCATTTTAGACGCGCGCAAGGCCATTGGACAATCGAGCTGCAAGAACAACTGCGCGGTGAGACAACCGTTCCTGGCGGCGCGTGGTCCCCGGGCCGTTCCACTAGTTCTTTCCCTCCAATCACACAACTACTTGTCAACAACACCAGGGTCGTGTATTCTTCAATAAGCGACTGCCTCACCTCACCTGGACGAGGAGTTGACAACTGCGCCCAGGCAGATGAGCTTCAAGTCGCCAAGAAACACTTCGCGGCAAGCCGTTTGATAATTTTCTTACGCCATTGATGGCAGAAACAAAGTTGCATTTTCTTGAGCTTTCCTCAATATCGCATTCCTTCGTTCGGATCGCGTCCAGTCGCGATTTACCTACCTAGGTGCCTGCCTAGTTTATTATCAATTACCTGCATGCCTACCCGCCCGCCCAAGGTACATACCCCAAATTTTCATTCTACATCTTCCTATCACGCAACTGACAACTAACAGAAGTAGGTATCTCTTACCACTCTCGAGGTAGCCACTCGGCTGCAACTTCTCACTTCCTTTCGAAATCCCATGGTGTTCTCGCCAGAAACGATTCACCCCCGGCAAAGCCAGGTTTCTGCTCCTTCTACATCAAAGCAGCTCTACATGGTAAATGGCTCATATGAGATAGAGAAACTACTTCCTCAGGTCCGCCTTCAGCCTCCGATCCCCGTTCTGCACTTCGCGCTAACATGACTGAAGGCATCATGGAAATTTACATAACTGAAGGCGCCGGGGAAGATTTCGATGACGGTCTGGCATCTGACTCCCGGGATGGCTCGCAGTACGATGAAGACCCGGCCTCGGAGGTGAACGACGATCTCGCTAAAATCGAGGAACATCAAACCTTGGAGGCTTTAGAAAACCCTCTGCGTCTTCCCGCGGATGCCGATGATTCTGCATCCGACCACTCGCAACAGGACTACTTAGTAGAGACAATTCCTGAAACAAATATTTCAGTGAACATTCCGATGAGCACTCTTGTCGCGCCGAGCTATCTCTACGAGAGCGAAAAGGAACCGCCTGCACAGCCCGAGAGGGAAGTCAGAGCTATCGAGCATCTGCTCAAGGAGCACAAGCAGAAAAATCCGGGAACCCATTCAGACATTGAGTTTGAGCTTAACCAGTTCTCCATCTACTCGCATCCTTGTATGCCCGGTGTCGAAAAGAAGGTGCATTACGTGGCCGAGCTACGACCACTACATCATCTATCGCAAAAAAAAGGATCTACGCAGCTCTACGTTGACGGGATCTTGTCATTTGGAGATCAGCGGTACTTCATCTGTCAGGTGCCTTTCGATGAACTCCCCATCGGAAATTACGGCGTCGATCATGACACAGTGAGCTCCGACATCTGGATCAGATCCAAACTAAACGCTAAAAACAAAGACGCCATTTACTACCGCCTGAAGAACCCTTCGACGGAATACCGACGATATTACAGCGGTTTCCTGTGGATCGCCGACTTAACAAAACACGTCATCGACTATCTCTTTGCGGCTGCTGAGGAGAATCGCGATGTGGTTTTTCGAGACTTTCGCTCAGACTTCGCCTCATGGCTCGCCGGGATGCATAAAGGCTCTGTTGCCTTCGACCGTTGGCGATCCAAGTACACGAGCAACGACTTTTGCGTTGCAATTCATGCGAACGTACATTTTATTCGCAAAGAAGCCTGCGGCATCCAGGATCAACTCAACATCAAATCGATGCGCTTATGGGAAGAGATCTTGAATTTCACTGCCTACCCAGACAATACAAAGGTTTCTCCTACGCCAGTGCTTCCGGCATTATCGCTATCACCTTCATCGCCTACTCCCCGGAAAAAGGAAAAGACTCCAAAAACGTCGGGAGACATTGCAAAAACAGTCGTGACGCCATACATTGACGAATTGTTCAGACACCTGCCCTTTGGCTTCTTGCTTGATGGTACGAAGCCGAGCTTGCAGTCAGAGAAGCTGCGAAGAGACATCTCCAAGGCCCACAAACTCGAATTATCTGCGCAAGTCCATACATGGGCGAAAGAATTTCACGACTGTAGAGTTGGAGATTCTGTCCACGTCGGCGATGTTATCTCGATCCCCAGAGACCCGAATGATGAAAGCAACTGGACACGCGAGGATTCTATCGGCTTTCCCGACGTTGACCGCTGGTTCGGATTGGTTCAGAAAGTTCACAAGCTAAAGGATGGGGATATGAGCTTCGATGTCATTTGGTTCTACAGGCCTGTTGACACTGTCTGTGGTGTCATGAACTATCCTTGGAATAACGAGCTGTTCCTTTCTAACCATTGTTCGTGCCAAGACGGGCATTCGAATATCAAAAGATCTGAGGTAATTTCGATTCATCGAATTGATTGGGGTGGATCGTCAACGACTAGTGCCGACTTCTTCTGCCGGCAGACCTATCTACATGAATCCCGTCAGTGGGTGACGTTCCAGGAGAGTCACCTTCGCTGCCTTCATCACCGCAGGGACACAGGAGCCAAGTTTCCATACAAGATTGGCGATACCGTCCTCGTGCTGCTCGAACCTGGAAATGTGGTCGACCCCTGTGAGCTTCTGTCTCTCCCGGATAGTACAAACTCGGTGTCTCTGCGGCTTCTCCACCGAAGACGGCAGCTACAGCCAGATAAAGCAGCACCGCCAAATGAGCTGGTCTACAGCGATGATATTAGATCAGTCAAGGCCAGCCTGCTCCGTGGCAGGTGTGTTGTGCGATTCTTCCGGCCGTACGAGCCCATACCACCTCCCTACGACCACAATGGCACGGGCAACGCGTTCTTGATTACACATGGCTCACGCTCAGGACGAGTGGTTCCTCTTGAAGAAGAATTTATATCGCTGAGACAGGGCTTCGATCCTTCAAAGCCGTTTCCCAAGCTTCGCGGAGTGGACCTTTTCTGCGGAGGAGGCAACTTTGGCCGGGGTCTTGAGGACGGAGGAGCCATAGAGATGCACTGGGCCAATGACATTAATAGCAAAGCCATTCATACTTTTATGGCCAACACGACCAATTCAGTTCATCCGTTTGTGGGATCGATCGACGACATGCAGAGGTTGGCTTTAGAGGGAAAGTTCGACGAGGAAGTGCCGCAGATCGGCAAAGTTGACTTTGTTGCCGGTGGAAGTCCCTGTCCAGGTTTCTCCTCCATGACTAACGATAAGACGACAAACAAGCAGCGCAAAAACCAGTCTCTTGTGGCAGCATTTGCGTCCTTTATCGACACCTACCGGCCAAAATTCGGGTTGCTCGAGAATGTGGTGAATATCGTACAGCCAAAGGCAAGGAGGAGGGAGGATGTCTTCTGTCAGCTCATCTGTGCCATCGTTGGCATGGGCTACCAGGCCCACTTCTTTCTACTAGATGCGTGGGCATACGGATCGCCTCAAAGTCGAAGCCGCGTCTTTTTATGCTTTGCCGCCCCGGGCTTCAAGCTCCCGCAGATGCCTCAACATTCCCACTCACACTACGAGGAAAACCCTCGCGCCAAGACTGTGGGCAAGCTGCCGAATGGCCAGTCCATGGTCGAGCGCTTGGTCATGGACACACCTTTCAAGTTCGTGAGCACGAAGGAAGCCCTTGCTGACTTACCGGACATCATGGATGGGAAGCCTGACTGCTGTATCAGCTTCCCCGACCATCGATTGGCTGTTGGTGTAACGAAAAGTCTTCGCACACAGCTGAGCGTAATTCCCATATGCCCCTACGGAATGAATTTCCAAATGGCGTGGGGGAATGGTGAAGGGATCATGACAGCGGCGGAGAGAGAGTATTTCCCGACAGAGGGCGACAGGGCCGAAAAAACGAAATCCCGCGGGTGGGGCCGCAGCTTTCCCAACAAAGTGATGCACACAGTCACCACGACGCCGTCCCCAACCGACACTCGCATTGGTCGCCTTCTTCATTGGGAACAAAACCGTGTCTTCAGCGTTATGGAGGCGCGACGGGCCCAGGGGTTCCGAGACCACGAAGTGATCCTGGGATCTCCAGTGGACCAATGGAGAATCATCGGCAACAGTGTCGCAAGAACCGTGTCGCTCGCGCTGGGCATGTCCATCCGCGAGGCTTGGTTGGGGTCATTGGTCGACGGAGAGGAGAGAATTCCACCGTCCAGGAGTGACGCAAGTGAGCCGTCGCAGGAGTTACCGCAGGAGTTACCGCAGGAGTTACCGCAGGAATCCTCGAACGACGCCCACTCGCCAAAGAGAAAGCAACCGCTTGGTAGCAGTGTGGAGATTCAGCTATTTGCGTCGAAGATCGTAAAGACTGGGCCGGGACAAGCTGCCGGTGGTAGCAGAGGCGGATCGGCAAACGGCGCCCCGGCATACGGCGCTCCGGCATACTGGTCGGCGCCGATGGATGACTCGGCGTAATATGCGCGCCTAACGAGGACCGTCTGGACCGCGTCCAGCGGCTTAGATTGGGTGGTAGAGCTCCGGATAGACGGGCATAGAAGGCTACAGAAGAAGCATAGATGAAGAAGCCTTAAATAGGAGCTCGCGATGCTCAGATAATGAACACAGTTAAACAGCCTGCGGAAGCTCCCATACGTGACATTACTAGATGCACAAGTACATTATAGACGCAAAAAACAATGAAGGTGGGTATGATGATTGATCAGTTTTATTCCAAAAGCAGAGTGTGAACATGTTTACTAGATATCTTAAAAACAAAAGGTAAAGCAACGCTATTTTTTCCCCGGACCTGAAATTACGTAGAGTAGTAGAGAGCTGTGCAAAGTGTGATTAAGGATATATTTTGTGTGTGTTCAGCCAGTCTTGCGAAGCTCGACGCCCGGGACGATGAGGGTCATGACCTCCTTCTCCGTCTGCGTGACGGTTACCGTCTCGGTCTCCTTTTGTGTCACGGTGACTGTGAGCGCCCCCGGGCCGGCGGTGACTTTTGCCACGGGCACCGTCGGCACGGTGGAGGGGATGGGTTCGAAAGTGAGGGTGTCGGCCGTCGTTGTCGGGGCCGCTGCCTCTGTGGTGGTGGTGCGGGTGCGGCGGCGGGTGGTGAATGTGGTTGGGGTAGCCTCGACGTCGTCTGTTGTCGTGGTCGTCGATGACTCTTCTCTGGTGGTCTTCGTCGTCGTCGGCTCTGTATCGGGTTCCACGGTTCTCGTGACGACGATGGTCGTGGTGAAGCCTAGCGTCGAGGTCCGCTCGGGCGGGGGGACCAGGACGGTCGCAGTTGCCGTCGCGACTGGGACGGCGGGGTTCGTGGGAGGAGTGAAGCCCGGCGGGTTGACTGTGATGGTGGAGATGGCCGTGACGATAGGCGTTACGGTCGTGGTCACCTCCGAGACGGTCTCGGACGCGGGCGGGGCCTGTGCCGGGGCCGTTGGGGAGATTTCGGGACCCGGCGCGGGAGCGGACTCGCCGAGGATTTTCCTGGCCGTCACGGCATCGTGGCAGCCCACGATGACGCCTTCCGTGGTGTTCATCGGGAGGGCGAAGCATGCCTGGGCCGAGGGGCACTTCTCAATCTCGAACGCGCCGTTGGGTCCGCAGGTACCGAAGTCGCCGCTTAGGCAGGCGACCTGGCCGGCCATGCAGGCGGACTGCTCGGTGAGGGAGGCGAAGATCGCGTTGAAGGACTTGGCGGTGGCGAGGTTTGCGGCGGCGACTTCGGGCGAAACGGTCGCTGTTGCGGCGGGCATGGAGGTGCGGACGGTAGGGACCTGGTTGTTGGGTGTGCCTGTTACTTTGAGGGTGGCTGTGGGAGGCGTGGTCTGGAACGCGGGCGGTGTTGATGCTGCCACCGAGGAGGGGGTCTCCGGGGGGGTTCGAGTGACGATGGTCGTCGCGGCGGCGGACGTGGGAGTGGATGCCAAGGGCTGCTCCGTGACTGTAGTCGTCGGTGCGCCGTTGGTCTCGCCCGGGACGGGGAATGGGAGTGTGAGCGACGACTGCAGAGGGACTGTCGGAGAGACGGGGGACGAGGCGTCGCCTTCTCCCGGCGTGGGGCCGGCGGCCGTGGTGGGCTCGGCCGGGGACGAACCGTTGCGGGCAGCAGACGTCGCGTATGGCGGGAGAGAGATGGTGCTGAACATGGGAGGCAGAGTCGCGGCCTCCTCCGTGGTTGTCGGGGCTGTGGGTATAGGTTGGGAGGTCGGCGAGGACTCGACCGGCGCGGAAGGGCTCTGGCCGCCAGTTTGCGTGGCAGCCGGTGTGCCCCTCGTGGTGTCGTCTATGGTGACGAAGATGGGACTTGGTGTTGACCCATCGTCTTGTTCTCCTTGTGCTGTTACTGGGTTTGGGGTCGCGGAGGAGATCTCTCTAAGGCGGTGTAAGTGGATGTCGTGGATTTCGGAGGTTAGAACTAGAACATACGTTGGATAGGGTATACTCGAAGGAACGTCTGCTCTGTTCGGTACGCTGGAAGTGGTATTCCGGTCCCTCTGATAGCTGTGATCGATGTAAGCAGCTGAAGTCATGGGAGTGCTAGTCTCTACCGACAACTTCTCGGCACGTCTTAGTGGGCCAGCCTGCGTGGTCTGAGATATCAGAAGGAGCAGCAAGACGTCTACCACGCGCATGGTGAATGGCGTCGTGAATGTTGAGATGGAAGACGGTAGACGCGTAATTTGTTTGACAGGAGAGAACCCGAGGACGTCTTCGTCAAGAAGAGCCCGACGATATTATGAGTTGGTGATGTCCGCGACGCGGTTTCGCACTGGCCAAAAGATGGAAGGATCTCGTGCAAGAACAAAGACGATGATCAGCCGAGATCAGAAACAGAGTGCGGAGAAACAAAGCAAAGAGGGACGCGTTGGAGAGAATCCAGAAAGCGAGAGAGAAACACAAGGAAAGTGAGCGATGACAGAGGAAAAAGAAGAGAGAAAGAAGGACAGACGTCGATGTGACTGACACACTGAAAGATGACGGGAACTTCGAACACTCGTTCGACGCAAGACACGCGAGGATGCAGCCCCATCTTGTATGACTGCGCTTGACGAGACCACTGCAAAAAGGCAAGACCCAGAACTTTGAGCCTTGTCGTGGCCCATCAAGCAGCCGGGCCGTGAAGGCATTCGAAACAGACCACGGCGACTGGGCGAGGCGAGTGGGGCAGTTTAGATTGAGGGCCCGACAGCTTGGGGCCATTTTCGACCAATACATTGGCAAGTCGACGGGCCGGGGACCGGACGGCCAGCTTGCACTACGGGTGGTATTGGCTTAAGCGCCTCTTGGAGGGTCCTGACCAAGCTGCGAGAGCTACCATGCGAGCAATATGGAACGGTTTTTTTTTTTTTTTGATGAGAAGTGGTTCCTGTTGTGTGGTGTTTTGGTGTTTCTTGAGAGGCCGGCTGCAGACGCGCGGGAAGTTATTATTGGCAGGCCGGGGAGCCCCTGTACCGCTGCCGTGCAATGCCAGCCAACGAACAACACAGCGCTTACATCACCTGGAGCGGTGGGGTTCGAGGGGACTTGGCCCTGTGCTGAAAGGACCTTAGCAGAGGTGGTGCAGTGTACCTCTGCATTAGCTGTGTCGGTGGCCGGAAGGCAGGTCGCTTTAGGTACTTATTTAGGTATCTTCTTAGGTACGTATCTCCAGGTAGGTAGGTATCTCTGGAGATGATCAACAATTGGCCACGGCTTCCCTCTCTTCTTCACCTTACCTACCTACCTAGGTATTGGCCTATATAGAACAGCATCTTTTCTCCTTCCTCACCCGCGGGCCTGCCTTTTGAAAATTCCTCTCGTCCACGTCATTCCTCCAAACATGATGACACCATCTCTGGTGCGCCACACACGCCTCCATCAGTTGGCATGTTTCGGTCGAGTGTCACGCCAGCTCTGGCCTGGGCCACTGGCATTGGCATTGGCATTGGCATTGGGCCTTGACTCCTTGAGCGTCTTGTCTTGACTGAAAACGCGCTGCTCGCGTGCCTTCGGAGTCTGCCGGAGCCTTTCGCCCACCCCCTGGCAGCACAGCAGCAACTGCACTTCCTGATGATCCTGAACAGCACTCGCATCACTCACCTCACCTGCCTTGCCGAGGGAGGGCTCAGGTGCCTGATGTCTTATCAGAGTATGATTCCTGCGGCACGTGGGCCTGGACGCTCATGTCACCTTCCCCTCTCGAACACGAAGAGGGGGGACGACGACGTTGATTTACGCTTCTCCCCCGAGGCGCCCGCTGCGCTCCGGCGGCACGTTGCCCATTGCGTGGCGTCCATTGGGGCGGGTGGCCGATCGCCTCCCGACGCCAAGCAACACTTGCACAAGGAGTGGACTTGGCCTCCAGGCACGCCGCTAATGTTCTGCAGCAGGTGTTGGAACAATTCGTTGTCGTCCCTTCGACAAAGACCACTTTTGTCTGCTACGTACCGTTTTTCCGTGGATCGAATTCCTTTCCAACGCTCGCGGTCGACGAGTCCGGCTCAAGCACCGGATCTCTCTGCCGTTGCGCAAGGCAATTCATCATGCCAGGCGTAGGCTATGTCCTGCATCCGGCAGCTCTGCTGGTTTGAGTCGCATCGCATGAAATGAAGCCAAGATTTTGGATGCTCGAGTATTTAAAAGGCTGGAAACATGTTGCTGCCATCCCGAGAGAATTGTCTCCTAGTCCTCAGCTCGACGTCTGTCTCTTCCTTGCTCCTCTCCCGGTTTTCCCAGCATTCTGCGAGCCGGCGCCTTGAACAATTCCACGATCGAGATGCGCGCCGCCGCTATTGCAGCTTCGGCGTTGGCACCGGCCCTCGTGTCTGCTGCGCAAGCCAGAAACTTCATCTACATCGTCCCGGATGGCTACGGACAGGCGTCGCAGACCATGGCGCGAGACTACGTCTCCCTCCTCGCCAATGGCCAGAACCCCGATGCCCCCGTCAGCATACAGCTTGCGGCTGATAAACTGGTAGCTCGCTCCTTTGATGCGTGAAATCCAACTTCTTGCTAATGTCCTCGAGGTCCTGGGCAACGTTCGTACCCAGTCCAGCGACGACTTGATCACGGACTCTGCTGCTTCTGGGACTGCTTTCGCGTGCGGTGTAAAGTCATACAACAACGGTTAGAAGCCGAACGGGCGACACCGACTCTTGGTACAAGCATTCAGCAGCTCACAAGTGCGTAGCTATCGGCGTCAACCCCAGCGGCGAGCCCGTCGGCTCCGTGCTCGAAGCGGCCAAACTTGCCGGCATGAAGACCGGAATGGTTGTTACTAGCACCATCAACCATGCCACTCCAGCGTGTATGTCAGCCTAGATTCCCACCATGGGAGGATAGATAGATACTCACCCGAGCCAGGCTACGCTGCTCACGCTGCCGACCGCAACTCGTATGCCAAGATTGCAGAGCACGAGATAGGCTACGGCCACCCGATGGGCCCCGTGGCAGACATCTTGCTCGGCGGAGGCCGCTGCTACTTCAAGCCGCGGTCCGACTCCACCTCTTGCCGCAAGGACGACATCGACCTCTTTGGCTTTGCCGCAGAGAACGGCTACGCCGTCGTGCAGGACCGCCCTGGCTTCGACGCCCTCGCCAAGGGCCTTGGTGATGTTCTCATCCCCTACATCGGCCTCTTCAACGATGGTATGTGATTGCGAACCAGACCGGGAACAAGATGCTCAGATTCCGCAGGCCAGATGATGTACGAGATCGACCGGTCTCGCCAGCCCCAGCAGGAGCCGTCTCTCCTAGAGATGGTCGAGACCGCGCTCAACTCCCTCAACCGTGCCACCCAGGGCGCCGAGAAGGGCTACTTCCTCATGATCGAGGCCTCTCGTATCGACCATGCGGGCCACGCCAACGATCCCGCTGCCCACCTGTTCGACACCATCCACTACAACGACGTCATGGGCTACGTCCGAGACTGGATCGATGCGCACCCGGATACGATGCTCATGTCTGCCGCCGACCACGAGTGCGGCGGCCTGACTCTCAACGGCTTCAACCCGCTCCCGATGGCCGCAGTGAACGCCTCCACCGAGGCCCTCTCCAAGATCTGGAGCGCGTATACCGGCCCCGACAAGAAGTCGTTCCTCATCAGCGAGATCCTCCCCGCCTACGGCCTGAGCGACGCCTCGGACGCCGAGATCAACACGATCCTCGCCGCCAGCAGCCTGAGCTCAGAGCTGGGCAACTTGCTGTCGAGCAGGTCCGGCGTGCACTGGTCCACCGGCGGCCACACGGCGAGCGACGTCACCCTGTACGGCTACGGCGCCGGCGAGAACGGCCGCGCCATCAGGGCCGACATGGCCGGCAACTGGGACAACACCGAGCTGCCGAAGTACGTGGAGAAGGTCCTAGGCGTCAGCATGAGCGACGTCACCGCGCTGCTCCGCGCCGGCGGCAACGGCTGGGTCGGCAAGCGCGACTTGGACGCGCGCGACGAGCACGTCCACGGGCATGAGCATGCTCATTAGGCGATCTACATATGGTTGTCTTATTTATACGGAACATTTCTCAAAAGTCATAATTCTAATGTATATATTTTGCTGTTAATAGTATCGCTGTCTGTGGTGTATACTCGGTTTCAAAAACAGATGCCGCTTTTAATGTTATGCCGGGTGGTTCTCAAAACGATTCACTATACCAGTCCACGCGGCCCGCCTGCGCGGATAAGTCTAGTAGACATATAAGAACGGCTCCTGTCCGTCCTTGGGCTTGTGTTTGCCCTGCGCCACCCGTCGGTTGTGTACGAAATACACCAACTCCTGCAGCAGCGCGAACGCCATGCCAACGGAGACCATAATGATCATGGCCAAGAGACCTTTGTCGTAGCTGTTCAAGTCTCAGGTGAAGTGTCTTCTGCAAGAAGGTCCCGGGGTTACTCACAACGGCAGGTCGTCGCCCCTGAAATACTGCGTTCCAACCATCAAACCGCTAATCGCGGACATCACCCACATACTACCAACTGTCAGCATCCACCCAAAGATAGTGTATATTGCTTCCAGCTTACGCAATGGCGATGCTCCGCTCCCCGGCCTCGCGGCAGTTGACCTGCAGCCACGTATTATGCGTCGGGTGATACGCCACCGCAAACCCATTAATCGCCGTCCACAGGCCCCATCGCGACCACTTCCCGACATGCGGATGCACGCTCCGCGCGACGACGAGGACCGTCAGGTAACACACATGCGCGAGCAACACCGCCCCTCCCCGAAGATTCGTCCTGTCGCTCAGCGTGGCGAAGGCGAACACGACCGCCATGGCGAGGCACGCGCCCACCGCGGCCAGGGCGTTGGCGGCGATGCGGTCGAAGCCGAGGGCCATTATTATCGAGGGGGTGTATGTCGTCAGGGGCGACCAGGTCGAGAAGACGCAGAAGGTTGAGATGTAGTGCGGCCAGCGGCGGTGGTGGGATAGGGTGCGGCGGACGAGGGACCAGGGGATGTGAAGCCCGCGGGTGCCGTTGGGAGGTTTCTTCGCATCCGAGTCGTGCTCGAGGCGGGTTTGGAGGATTTCTTGTTGCGAGGGTGAGAAGCGGATTATTCCGTTGCTCCCTATCGGACGCGGGACTTCTGGGGAGCCGGGGAGGAGGAGGATGAATGTTAGTGCTACAGCCAACGTTGCGAGGCCTTCGACTGTCGTGGGCGTTAGCTCGCAAGATGATGATAAGATGGAGGAGAGTGGAACTGACGGAGGAAGAGCCACTGCCACCCCTTTAGTCCCGCGCGGCCGTCGAGGCGGAGGATCCCCGAGGCGAGGAGCGGGCTCAGCCCGTTGCCCCCGAACTGGCCGAACATGAAGACCGCGACGCGCTTGGCGAGCTCCTTTTTGGTGTACCACGTCGAGAGGGTGTAGATTGATGCTGGGATGTAGCCTGCTTCTGCGAAGCCTAGGCAGCTGTGGTTTGGTTTAGTCGAGGTTCTGAGAGAAGGAGGAGTGGAAGAGGGGCTTGCTGGGTGTTTGGAGAGACGTACAGACGGATGGCGAGGAAGCCGGCGCGGTTCCTCACGAGGACCTGGAGCGTGCCGACGGCGCCGAAGAGGAGGACCTGTAGGGATATCCACTTCCTTGGGCCGAACTGTCGATGTCCACCGTTAGTCTCTATTGTCTCGATAGTACCTTATTTTCATGTATGCGTCTCGCTCACCCTCTGCAGCAGCAGGTTACACGGAATCTCCAACAGCACCGTCCCCATGAACATGAGCTGGTTGCCCAGGTTCACCGTGTCCTGGCTGATGCCGATGTCCTTCGCGAAGCCCGCCGTCAGCGCGCTGCCTAGGTTCATCCTATCGAGCTGGAACATCAGGAGGCCGAGGACCAGGAGGGGGAGGACGGAGCAGTCGATTCTAAGTCCCGAGATCAGCTTTTCTGCGTACAGGGAACATTGGCGGCCACGGTTGAGTCGCACTTACTTCCTCTTGGCTTTGCGCTCTTGCTCGGGGTCCAATTCTGGCTTGTCGTCCGCGGCGAGGGACGCCGTCGGCGTGTCGCACGCCAACGGCACTTTTCTGTCTGTCGGCACATCCATCACGGCAAGTCACTGAGGAAGCTTGTCGCAACATACTGCCCAGGCGGGGCGGCGGCGCGTCTAGTCTTGTATTCTCGTCATGTCGTACTAGCCATCCGGGTTCGCTGGGCCCCTGCTTTCGAGATCTGGCCGATGCGACGGGAGCTTGTCACCGGGAACCTTGAGGGCCGGGACGCGGGGGAGGACCCCGGTTGGATGTACCAACCTAGTAAGGCAGCCCGGGCGTTTTGTACATCGAGGTATCTCATGGCCGTTTACTTGCTAGGTACGCACACATTTTGCATACCAGTTACTTCACCTACCTAGGTACTTGGTAGGAACCCGAAACTCGTCATCGGGGCCCCACTTCGGACCGACGACCGCCACGGACCCAACCGGCACCGATCTATTCCGTACGGCCCGGGGCTACCTCGCCGTAGGTCCAGTGCTCGATAACGCCATCGCTCGCCAAGATGACGGGAGCAGAGGTCCCCTAGAACGGGAGACACATTGCACCACCACCCCGCGCAGATCCAAACCCCCTCGATCCCTGCACGAGTGCCCCGTCCGGCGGCTTGCCACGGCGTGATTGGACCAACCGGCGCGGCGTCGCCCAGGCGAATCCCTGTTTCTCCCCTCCCCCCTTCGCCCGCTGCGAGCCGGATCCACGCCGTCGGGAGGGACGAGGGGTTATTTTAAAAAGTAGGCTGGACCGCTGCGCGGGTGCGTGGCGCGATTGCTGCGAGTCTTTCTTTTCGTTCCGCGACAACTCACTCTTTCTGCCTGTGTTCGAAAGCCGTGTGTATTTGAAGACCGACGCTCCACAAGACCATGGGCGCAGTCAAGAGGGTCGCGGTCATCGGCGCCGGGCCGGCGGGGGCTATTACCATCGACGCCCTGGCGAAGGAGAAGGCCTTCGACGTCATCCGCGTCTTTGAGCGGCGAGAAGCCGCCGGCGGTTGTTGGTGAGTTTTTCTTGTCGCTTGTCTTGCGGTTACCGACTTCGGTCGACTCCATTGGTTGAATGATGCGATTTGTCTGGGCCGGCGACGGCGACACCTTGATGGCTGAAGACCCCGGCAAGTGGATGAGTAGCATGGATGAGATGAAGCTGCGTGAGAACCCGGATGGTTTGTTCACGATGAGGGGTGGTGGATGAGGCGAGGAATACTGCCTACCTATCTACCCATCTAAGACCTAGAGTGAGTGACTGACCGCTGACCTCGCCCAGGATAGGCGACACCGCCCCGCCGCCTCACCTCACCGACCTCCCCTCCCTCGCCGACCGCTCGGCTGACGGTCCCGTCCCGATTCCGGAGGTCCTCCCGGCCCGGACGCCCCGGTCCCCGGCCCCGCGCTTCGCCGACTCGGGCATCTACCCCTACCTCGAGACCAACGTTGACGCGCTCGCGATGTCCTTCTCCGACGCGCCGATCCCGGAGCTGCGCAGCGCGAAGTCGGTCGCGCTGCACGGCGAGACTACGCCATTCAGGCACTGGACCGTGATCCGGGATTATATCCGGGGCTTCGTCGACGAGTACCAGGATCTGGTTTCGTACAACAACACCGTCGAGCGCGCTGAAAAGGTCGGGGATGAGTGGAAGCTCACTCTCCGGAGGGAGAGCGCGGGGGAGGACGAGTGGTGGTCCGAGTCATTCGACGCTGTTGTCGTTGCGACGGGGCATTACTGGGTGCCTTACGCGCCGTACATCGAGGGCCTCGAGGAGTTTGAGAGGGCGCGGCCGGGGAGCGTGATTCATAGCAAGAACTACCGAGGAAAGGAGGACTTCCGCGACAAGGTACTTACCCACACTTCCATCCTCTGCAGTCCGTCACTGACCACCGCAGCGCGTCGTCGTCGTAGGCGCATCAGTCTCCGCGGCCGACATCTCAGTCGACCTGACCAGCGCGGCCAAGCTCCCCGTGCACTCGGTCGTCAACGGCCGCAAGGCGAACATGTACTTTGGCGACGGCGCGTTCAACCACCCGAGCATATCCCGGCAGGCGACCATCTCGCGCATCGAGGGCCGGACGGTGCACTTCGTCGACGGGCGGTCCGTCTCGGACGTCGATAGGATCGTCCTCGGCACGGGCTTCACGTGGACGGTGCCGTTTCTGCCCTCCGTCGAGGTGCGGAATAATCACATCCCGGGGCTGTACCAGCACGTCGTGTACCACCGCGACCCGACGTTGCTTTTCGTGGGCGCCGTGGCTGCAGGGTTGACGTTTAAGATTTTCGAGTGGCAGGCTGTTCTCGCGGCGCGGGTGCTCTCCGGGAGGGCGAGGTTGCCGCCCGCGGAGGGGATGGCTCAGTGGGAGGCGGACCGGATCGCGGAGAAGGGGGATGATATGAGGTACTGCGTCGTGCACCCGCACTTTGAGGAGTACTTTGAGGAGGTGCGCGCGCTGGCGGGGGAGCCTGAGGAGGGTGCAGGCAGGAGGCTGCCGCCGTTTGATCCCGAGTGGTTCCGGGTGTTCATGGACGGGCTGGAGCTGAGGAAGGAGATGTGGGTGAGGTTGAACGCCGAGGCCCGAAGGGAGCAGGCGATAGGGGCGGATGGGACAGCGGATGAGAAGAAGCTCGTCGTGACGGCCTTTGAGGTCCCGGGGGAGGTGGCGTAGGTGGACTTTGCGGCAAACCAATGATACCAGTGATTGAGAGCCTCATTCCAGAGCCTGCTTGGGAAAACTGCATGATATACTTGGCGTCCGACACCTTTGATAAGGGAGCCTTTTGTTCCACACCAATAGGTTGAGCATTCACATCATCTCTATCTATTCCGGCCCAGTACCATCACTGCTGTTCGTTTCTCTGATGGTCGTCCGTCATCGTCGTTGTCGTCCGTCGTCGTCGCTGCCACTCCTCATTATCGCTGCTTGTGGGAGGTGGAATATTCAGCTTGGTGGTGTGTAACCATGACCCCTTTGATAAGCCGCAACGCGGGCACTGGACGGTTGAACACAGCCAAGACTTTTGCATCGTGGCATGGCATGGAAACCAACGCGATGAGAGGTCAAAGTCCGGGGATCGCCGTGGCAACGTTGGGATTATTGACTGTTGCCGGCCTAGTCTCGGTTGGCGGCAACGCCCCAACCCGTCTAGTCCAGGTGCGTTATGATCGGCCGCTCTTTTTTTGTAAACCGAATCCGGGAGCCTGGTTAAGTCTATTGGATCGATCCATCGCAATAGGCAGAGAGAGCTGACCCCTAAAACCCTGGGCTGAGCGGCGCTTACATGTGGGTGTGTTCCGTCTTACCTCAGACTCCTCCGGCGCGGGGCGTCAGCAGTAGCAGCGGCTCTACCCCCTTCCAGAGCGGCAATTCGTCATTTCGGAGGCATTGACAGCGCATCTTTGGCCCTGCGCGCCCGTTTTGGTTTATGGTCTGTTAGACGAGTCCGAGTTGTGGACACGATGTTGCACATCAAATAGCACTGCTTTCCCGCCGCCATCGACGTTGCGCCGTTCCAAGCATATGACAGAGATGGATTCAACTTGGAAAGCGCGGTAACACCTCAATTCGACGACCTGCACCAGAAACATGAGCGCGTCAGCTCAAAAGCGCTCGGCACCGGCAGCCTCGCGCTTCACCCGCCGGCTCAGCGATTTCGACATCACCGGCATCCTGCGCGGCCCCAGACTGCCCCGTCTGATACCAGAGTTCCTCGCCAGCGACGTGGCGGGCTTCATCCTCACCGCGGTCCTCGCGACGGACTGGACCGCGTTTTGGAAGGCCAGGCTCTTCCGCGCATTCCCCTTCTCGGAGACGGCAGCCTCTGCGCTCTCCGACTTCTGGACCGCGTTCCGGCAGGAGCGCTGGCACACCTCGGACCCGGCCGAGGAGAAGCCCCGGAGCTGGAGCCCGCACCTGTGGAAGCCGGCGCCACCGCGGCTGCGCACGTACCGCGAGATACTCAACCGGCAGCAGGCGCTGCGGAACTGCTGCGACGCGCAGATGCGGGACCTCGAGACACGAGACGTGGTGTGGAATTTGCTGCTGCAGGTCGCGCTCGCATTGTGCTGGGCGTGGGCGCTGCTCGGGGACCATGTCTCTGTCGTGCGGCTGCTGGCAGAGATCGAGGACGGGAGTGATGAGGGGTACCGGAAGAGGATCGAGGAGTCGGTACCGCCTGTCGTGCGCAAGGGGGAGGGCGTTATGCCTGTGGCCGACGGGGCGAAGCGGTGCTGTCTGAACCGGGTGCAGGAGCGGATCAGCCGCGGGCAGGGGCTGATCACCCGGTTCGCGGAGCTGGAGCTGTGCCGAGTTGACAGGGATTGCCTCTGGGACGAGACGGACTGGCTCGTGGAGACGGACGGCGAGATACCCGCGGAGATGCCTGACGAGGACCGGTTCCTGGTCAACCGCGTCGTCTTCTCGGCCGGGCTGTCGTGGTTCATGGTCTCCATCAGCTGCGACTTTGCGACGTTCTACCTCTTCGTTCTTGGGCTTCGTCTGAGGCAATATCTGTTCGGTTAACTTTTGGCGGAGGCTGCTCTTGTCTGTCTATCGGTCTGCCTAGTTGTTTGTTATACCCCATGAGAACTGGCATTTGATCAATAATTATGATATATTTGGGCATTATTCATCACCGGCACCGCAAGTTGAATTTCGCTTTTCTCCCAAACGCCTTCCCGTGTAACCGCACCGCAATGTTTATCGCCGCCGTCTGAACCGACTGTTGTATCCTGGTCCTCCCTTTGCGCCGTTGTTCTTCAACTTCAAACGTCGGAAGTTTGCATGCGCCAACTCGTTCACCTTCTTCACCGCCTTCTTGACTGTTCCCGTCTCCTTCGTCTTCTTTCCGCTGGCTTTGGAAGCCGATCCTTCCTCACCCGAGTCTGACTCCATCTCCGCAAGCTCGTCGAAGTCGTCTGCCGCACCATTTGCCTGCGTCTCCGGCACCACCTCCTCGTCATCTTCTTGCACATCGCCCTCGACCGGGCCGGATGGTCTCTTGACGTGGACGGGCTTCATGTTCGACCGCCTCGTCGTGCGCTTCTGGCCCTTCTTCTTGAACACGCGCAGTGGCTGTCCGTTCCGGTCCAGCTGCTCCTCGTCGGGACTGTCGTATGCCCCCTCGTCGTCGAATCCGCCCAGCGGTAGGTTTTGCACCTGGGTATCGGGAGCAAGCAAATCTTCCCTCGGTTCTTTCGGCTTCGGCGGTGGCATTGATTGCGCTTCTAAGCCTTCCGCCTCTCGGAGGGCTTCAAGATCGTCGTCCAGCTTTTCCTCCTCCACCTTCCGAAGACTAGCAACGATCGCACTGAGCCCCCGGACCATGGGCTTCCGAGGCAGTCGGAGTGGAGGAGCGACAAAGTCGTCGCTCTCCGTCGGCGGCGGCTGGGTGTGCCTCTTGAGAAATGATGGCGTGCTGAACTGAAGTTTTGAGACCGTCGTTGGCGTCTTTGCGTCGGGGAGGCCTCCTTGCTTGTTTTTGAGCGGCGTCATGAAGCTGTCCAGCATCTGTCTCTTGCTTGTCGACATTGGCGTCCGACCGAGTCTGACGTCACTCGACTCGTCAAGCGGAACGTCGCGTTTCCTTGGTGTTGCAACAGACCCAGAGTCTGCCGAGGTGTTGAGGCTTCCATTCCTCCTCGACGGCGTGCCGAGCTCGCGCTCCACCATCAAGTCGAACAGTCCGAGAACGCGGCCATCGCGCTGCGGTGTAGGACCTATTGATCTCGGAGCCACGGGGCTGAACAGCGTCCGGGAGATCGAGGGGGTGTTGACAGGGGCTGGGTCTTCGAGGTTCGATCGTGCCTTCGAGGGCGTCTCGGCGTGTTTTTGCCGCTTCGATGGTGTCGTTGCAGGCGCAGGGTTGTCTTTCCTCTTTCTCGCTTTGGGGTCTTCTTTCGGCGGAGGCGGGATCTTTCCCGAGAGGATATCGCGGACCTTGTTATACTGCTTGTACTTTTGTGCTGCCTTCACGTCAGTAATCCGAGTCTTTCTGCAATTGCCGTGAGCCTCCTACCAATGTCGGCGTTGCGTTTGATGTCGTCTCTTCCCGGCTTCTTCCCGTCGTGCGACTTGGCCCACGCGGTTTCCCAGCTCTTGAGGTCTGCACGAAGCTTTTGCGATTGCGATTCGAATTCCTTCTTCGTATTATCGTCCATATTCGAGAATTGCTACCAGCCGGCTGTGTACGTCATTGGAGTCAATTGGCACTGTCTGAGTCGCAAGAGGTTGTTGAGGAGACAGGGTAGTCGGGAGGTATCGAGGTGGGTTTTCGAAGTGGATGGAGGAACGCGGTGCAGACGCGACGGAAAACCACTAAACGCGAAAAGTGCACACATGGGTCCCTAGCAACGCGCCCCACTTCAATCATCGACCTTATCTTATCGGCTTACTAAGGCAAGGTCGGGTAAGGCCTCAAGCACCTAGACATTTTGAGGCCTCTGAACAGCATCGTCTCCTTCTCTCCTCGTCGCAACGCACCCGATTTCGCCCTGAGATTCCGTGTCACGGTTATGTCCCCCGAAGCGACGAGCAGCGAAATTTCCGACGCGCGGGACCTCCACTCGGCCGTTCTACAGACCACCCTCCAGGAGATATCTTCCCGACCGACAGACCCTCAGCGGGGCGCCGCCGACGACTGTTGCGTCATCTGCCTCGAGGAGGTTACCGAAGCCTGCGAAGCCCAACCGTGCCACCACCGCAACTTCGACTATCTCTGCCTCGTAACATGGATCGAGCAGCAGGCGGCCTGTCCGCTGTGCAAGACTGAGATTTCAGAAGTCCGCTACGACTACAGCGAGGACCGCAAGCAATGGAAGACGTTTAAAGCCCCGGAGCGGCCGCCGGAGAAGGCCAAATCAGCCGGCGCCGCATCTTCGCCGCCACAGGAGAGGAGGTTCTACACACAAACGCGCCCTCGGCGGCAGCGCCCCGGCGCGCACGCCTCCCATCGAGCCTCGAATCCTTCCCAAGACGAGGCGATTGCGCGCCGAAGGGCGGTCTACCGCCACCAGCTCTATTCGCTGCACGTGGGGTCGAACCGCATCTCGAGATATCGCGACCTGACGCCGCAAATGTTTGCAAACGACACGGAGCTGGTGTCGCGCGCCCGCACGTTCCTGCGCCGCGAGTTGCAGGTCTTTGAGTTCCTGTCCCCCGAAAGCGACGCACGCCCTCAGAACGCCGACCCCGTGCAGCGTCGCAGGGCCAACAACGCCGAGTTCCTGCTGGAGTACATCGTGGCGATCCTCAAGACGGTGGACATGCAGGGCAGCACCGGCCACGCCGAGGAGCTCATCAAGGAGTTTCTGGGGCGGGAGAATACCCGGCTGCTGCTCCACGAACTGAGGACCTGGTTACGGAGTCCCTACACGACGCTCGAGAACTGGGACCGTGCGGTGCAGTATCCGGACGTAGTCCCCAAAAGGCGGCGCTCTCAAAGTCCCGCTGCAGAGCGAGGCGAGTCTTCCGGCAGCGCCGACGGGATCTACCCGTCGAGGTGGAGGAGGGACGACAGGCGGAGGTATCCGCAGGAGACGGGCTCTCGCCGCTCGCGCAACCGCGAGAGGCTGAGAGAGGCGACGGAGCGGTACTCGGTTTACTGATGTAATGATACCCAATTTCTTTTTTCTGGCGGTTAGAGTGTGCGGGGAGCATCTGGGGGTTTCCGCAGGGTGGGATACTACTATAGAGACGGGGCAAAAACTGGGTGACCTCGGCAGTGAACTGTTGCGGAAGCTATTTTCGGCGCCACGCTGACGATTCGCTGAGCTGAATAATGGCGGGGCGGTCGCTGATTGAACCGGATCCCGCCGGCCAAGAAAAGATTCCGTCCGGAGCGGGCCCCGAAATGATTGGTAATCAGAGTCGGACTCGGCACCAGGGCGGAGTCCCGCCCCGTAGGCCAGGCCGAGGCGATGTCATAAATATTTACTTGAGGTTTTCGCCCCCCAATTGGACATATTAGATTTGGCATTCTAGTTCTCGACTTTTGAAGCTCTAAAGATACCTACTTTTCTAAGCACATTGACGTAACACCTCACTTAACGAATGAACGCGGCACGGCAAGTAGGCAAAATGTCCACCATCAACATTAAAGTCATCTCAGACCCCGTCTGCCCCTTCGTAAGTCAGCGCAAACTCTCACTGGGATGTTTCCCACTAACACGCTCCAGTGCTACCTCGGCAAGGCCCGCCTGAACAGGGCCATCGACCTGTACAAGAAGACCTACCCCTCAGGCAAGGACGACACCTTCAACGTCTCCTGGCAGGCGTACTACCTGGACCCGACGGCGCCCAAGCAGGGCGTCCCCGTCAACGAGCGCATGGCGGCGCGCTTCGGCGCCGACAGGCTGGAGATGATGCACGCGCGGATGAAGAAGCTCGGCGCCGCGGAGGGCTTCAACTTCACCTTCGACGGCAAGGTGGGCCACACGCGGGACGCGCACCGGGCGGTGCAGCTCGCGCGGACCAAGGGCGCGGACGTGGAGAACGCGGTGATGCAGTCCATCATGAAGAGCTACTTCGAGGAGGGGGGCGACATCACTAGCTGGGACATGATCGTCGACGCGGCGGCGAGGGCGGGGATGGAGAAGGGCGAGGTGAGGAGGTGGCTTGAGGAGGGCAAGGGGGGCGCCGAGGTCGATGCGCAGGTTGAGGATGCGTATCGGATGGGCGTCAGGGGGGTGCCGCACTTTATTATTGATGACAAGTATGAGATTGGGGGCGCGCAGGACGTGGGTGAGTTTTTGCAGACGTTGGTTGCTGCGAAGGAGGGGAAGCAGGGTTCTGCCGCGCAGAACGGCCCGTCGTGTTGAGAAGAGTAGACGTTCGTTCTCTTGTGTGTTAAACAATAAATATTCTTGGAAGCTTCGCATTGGGTATCATCTTTCGTAACCGTCGTAAAGCGCCAGCCCTCTACATGTTTAGCAAACCCCCCAGGTCCTTCTCCATCGCCCGCAGGCGCTGCTGCAGCTCGCGCTTCTTCCTGTCCAAGTCGCGCACCACCTCCTCCTCGGCCCGGAGATCCTCCTGCGTCATGACGTCCTCGTCCTCATCGTCATCCTCTTCCTCCTGCTCCTCTTCCTCGTCGCCGTCGCCCATCCAGTGGTCCTTGTTCATCCTCTCCAGCGCCGCCTGCTGCTCGGCGACCTTGGCCTCGTAGTACGCCAGCGTGTTCGTCTGGTGCGCGTACCGCGACCTGATCTGCGGGATCCGCTCCAGCGCCCCGGGGAGGGCGTACACCCCGCAAAGCTTCGTGGCGCCGCGGAGGAGAACCTCGACGTCGACGTCGCCGCCCTTGATGGCGGCCTGGCGCTCCCCGCGGCGGATCTGGTCGTGCAAGTCCCCGCCCAGAACGGCGGATACGGCGGTGTGTCTCCTAGGACCGCCGCCGCCGCCCGCGCGTCCGGGGGGAGGACCGGTTGTGACCTCGCCCGAGGCTACGTTGAAGACGGTCTGACGGCGGGAGGTCGGCTTCGGGTCTGGGTTTGCGGAGGTTGGCGCGGCGGGGGGAGGGGGCACGGAGAAGAGGGCGCGCTCGTGGGGTTCGGTGTCGCGGATGAGGGAGGTTATGTCGTTGTTGTAGAGCATTGCGTTTGTGAAGATCTTGGGGGGAGGGAAGCTGCAGCGCGTTAGTGGGAGGTGTTGTAGGACGGCGCGGGTAGGTAACGCACGGGAGGGAGTCGATGCCCTCGCAGGAGATAGCTATTTGCTCCAGGTGGATCGAGAGGAGAGACATGGTTGCAGATTGGATCTAAAGCTCCGGGAGGCTCTGCTCGGGATCGTGGAATTTGCGACCGGGCTGTCGGGTTGGTGATGTTTGGGACAATCCAAACAACGTGCCCCACCAAGATTCTATCGCGCTTCGTCCCGCGTTGCTGGGGCGCACGGGCCATCTCAAGCTGACAGCTGCTGCCACCTCCAGCGGTGTAGCGTCAATAGCCTGGAGGTATGGAGCTTCAACGCTGAGTCAACCACCACGACCACGATGCATACAAGTATGCATTTGACGATACCGATACACTCCACATTGGATATTCGATGCGTGCCTGCGGATACAGATTCACTCAGCCCAGCCCTATGGTTACACAAACCCTCACCGAAATGGCTTATTACGCCAGTGTGAGACATGTGATGCTGCCGAGACTCCAGGCAGAATGTTTGGTACACGAAAAGAGCTAGCCAGTGGCTTGTTTTCTCTCCGTTACCTCTGAGAAACAATGAATTGAGGCTTATTGCGACAACCCACGACCAGATTGACCTGTTATGTCTCGAGACGGCAAACCAACAGACATGCATGCGTCTTATGACTCGTCGGTTATCTAGGACGCCTAAGACGCCTACCGACTCCGGTGAGCATCACATCGCAGTCAGCGGCGGACAAGGTTCGTAGGTAAGCACGGCAAGCCTTTCGGTCTTCCATATTTTTGGAGGATGATCGGGACGGGACTTCCCCGACTACCTGTCACAGCAGCCTAAGATTCCTCAAGGGAGAGCGTGCCGAATATCTGGGCGCGCCAACGTTGGCTACGACGGCGGATGGCAGCTCCGATTGGGCTGTTTCCGCACCCTTTTCTCGGCGATCACTAAGGCCAACGACATGCACCTCGGATTTTGAGGCAGGGCATACCGAGTTTCCTCTTGCAGTCGGGGTGGCCGCACTACCATTGGCTTTTCACTCTTAGGACATCACGGAGCCTCGCATTCTGTCCTCCCCTGCACCGCCCAGATATGACTGCATGCTCATCTCTGCCCCCACAAGGCCCAAGGCAACCAGAGACACCGCATCTCACTGGAGGGAAGGCAGCTCCAAGATGCGCTACTTCTCAGTGGAGGGCTAACGTCAATGCCCCCAAGGCTACCCAACAGGCAACGGCAGCGGGGTGGCGCCCTCCTGGGGCCCCCTACCACCTCGTGCCGAACCCCCTCTAGCCGCTGACGGCAGGCCCCTATTGGTGCGCGCCCCGGCCCAGTGACCAGCCTAGGGCGGCGCCGTCGTCCTTTCCCCAGCACTACCGCCAGCTCAGCCCTGCACCTGCGTCGTCCATCATCTCCTACGTATTCACCTGTACCTGAGGTGGTTGGATGGGTGTCTCACCTCCCCGCGAATATAATAATGTCCCGTGAGCACCCGCACCTACCTCCCCTTGCGGATGACACTTCACATACGGTAAACGGGTCACTTGATCGCTTACTCTTTTCGTCACTACCATCCTTCTAGCATTAGTGCCCCAACCAACCCCTTGATCTGGTTTACGTTTCTCGATCCAAGCACGCTACTTAAACAATCTGGGGTCCCGTCCCGCCGTCGTCATGACCGGGGGCATCTTCAACATCCCAAGTTGGGGAGAGGCGTTTGCGGCGCGTCACCGGGCTCACCATAAGAAACGCGAGGATTTGCGCAAGGAAAGGATGGGTTCGACCAAGTTCCTGGGCTCCCAGGTCGGCGGCAGCTCCGTCATCAACTACTCGTACACCGATTTCCCCTACAAGCTGCTTGCCTACGACATCTACTGGTTCTTCCAGTATGCTTGGGCCCTTCCGTGGATCGTATGGCCAATCACCCCGTCCGACTCTGGCGACCTCGACGAGCTGGCCTTCACGAGACAGAACCTCTTCTGCATCTTCGTGCATCTCATCCTGTGCATTCTGCAGATCGGCTTCATCTTGTGCCTGCCCTTCACCATATTCTTTCCCCTCTGGATCGACGCCATCGCAGTGGGTGCCTTCCTCGCCGTCAACTACCTCCTCTGTCTCTTCCTCAACGGCCCGACTTTGACCTACACCTCGGACCCAAAGTACGCGCCCGCTCTGGATGAGCACGCCCACGAGCAATGGATCTTCTTGAACGGCGTTGCCGTCGGGTAAGTAACCCCCCCAAACCATCTGCAGAGACTTTCACTAACTCTTCTAGCGATCACTGGATGAAGAACAACCTCAACCGCCTGGCCCTCACCTTTAAGCGCCCCATCCTCGGCATCCACAATCAGACGTCCGGCATTCTGTTTGACGTCGTCGAGTGCCTGATCCAGCGCAACCTGGGCTACGCAACCTACGACGTGCGCATGTGCTACCGCATTGTGAAGGAGACGCTCTACAACCCGAAGTACTCCAAGGTTGTCTTCATCCTTCACTCCCAGGGCGGCATCGAGGGCGGCCTCGTTCTCGACTGGCTGCTGCAGGAGCTTCCCCAGGACCTCCTAGCCAAGCTGGAGGTGTACACTTTCGGAAACGCTGCGAACCACTTCAACAACCCCCATCGCCACGCTGCCTCCCAGGCCTTGGCCCAGCGAAACCCTGCAGCCATGACCCTGACGACTACCACGACCGAGCGCGTCGATATGACCGGCAGCCCCATCTCTCCCGTTGCGACGACACTCTCCCGCCGCACTGCGAACGGTACTAACGGCCACGCCCGGGCGCCGTCCCTCCCCAACGAGTCGTCGTCTGTGTCGTCCACGCGGTCATCCACCGCCGCCCTCGACCGCGCCATCGGCCACGTTGAGCACTACGCCCACTCGACCGACTTCGTGGCCATCTGGGGAGTGCTGCACTTTTGCACCTCTCTGACTGCGGACCACAGCATGCCGCGATTCATTGGCCGCCTGTTCGTGCGGGCCTCGGAGCGCGGCGGCCACCAGTTCTGCCAGCACTACCTCGACGGCATGTTCCCGCTCGAGAAGAACCCCGCGACGGGCGAGTTCATCGGTGCCGCGGACGAGAACGAGTTCATGGAGAGCGAGATCCAAATCGGAAGGCAGGGCGACGCCGGCCAGAACGCTCGCGAGGCCTTCGCGGTTTCCTACATGGGTCGCGACTTTGCCAACGAGGTCGAATTTCACGGGGAGCACGTCAGGGGCCGCCACAGGAAGAGGACCGTCAAGGTCAAGGAGCTCTCGAGGCTCTGGCTGTACCGCAACGGCCGCAGCCCCCCTGAGATGCCGCCCATGCTCACTTCGGACCCCATGGGACTTATTAAGCCCGGTACCATGTGAGGGGGACGGACGACAGCGGCGATGAGGGAAGACAGCGACGAGGGAGGACAGAGACGAGGGAGGACAGAGACGAGGGAGGACAGCGACGATGGGGGGCGATAGTCACAAAAGGCCCCTTGTACAATTGTTGGACTAGGTAGTTTACATAGAATGATACCCCTTTCTTTTCACTTTTGTCCCGACTGGACACTTCAACAAGTCCTATACGTCGTCTTCATGAGTGATTACTATACCATTAAGGCTATTGTGCTGTGAATACAATTACGCTACTTCAACCTTACATTGTCCCCGCTTTGTTTACACTTGCAGCGGCCCCTGGCCGTCCCCAAAGATGACGTCATGCCACTCATTCTGCCCCTTTTGGCAGATGCCATCCCACGAGATGGGTCTAAACTTATCCTCCTCCGCTGACCCGTCAAACACGACGGCCCTCTTCTCGCCTCCGCCTTCCTTCGACGCCCAGTACACCACGTCCTCCGAGTCATCGTCCGCCAGGGAAAGTCTCGCCAGCGGCGTCAGCTTGTCCCTGGACCGGAGGGCGTTCGTGACCAGGCTCCGGAGGTGCGGGTAGTACCACGTCATGTTCCACCAGTGCTCCAGCCTGAACTTCTTGAGCCCGTTCACGTAGGCGTTGTGGTGGATACCCACCGGCGCGGTGCCGAAGAAGAAGTCGGTGTAGAGCGACGCGTTGCCCCACCCGAGACCCGGGGCCGGCGGCTCGGCTTCTTTGAGTTCGGGGGGTATGCCCTTTGCCCGTAGGTCGCCTGGCACGCCTGCCTTCTCGGACGCTGTCTTCACGGCGGGGGCGTCGTCTAGTTGGACGAAGAAGCCGTCGTCTTCGGAGGAGCAGGTGGGGGGTATCGTGGCGAAGTCGTAGTCTAGACCGATGCCGAAGTCGAACTGCGCGCCGGAGAGCGCTGCGTCCGCGATGGTGCGGACTTCTCTTGGTGTGTTGTTGCTGTCAACTGACGCAGTCCCGTTCCAGGTGGAGGCTAGCCCGCGCGCCCAGTGGCGGAAGATCTCCTGGTCGCCGATGACCTCCGCCAGCAGCGCCTGGTCGCTCCAGAGCTGTCTGCCGCGGGAGGCGACGGCGTCTACTTTTTCCTTGCAGCGGCGCAGGGCTTGCCGAAGAGAGCCGAGGGTTCCCATTACCATGCCGCTGTTGACGCACCTGGGGCGGACTTTTTGGTATTTTCGGGCCGAGTCTAGGCCAAAAGACGGGATTTGGTCGGTTTCCGGGCCGTAGAAGTCTGGCGGGAGTGGGGAGGGGGGCCAGTAGGAGTAGTGAGGGTCTGAGCCGGACTCGGCGCCGGGTTGGCAGTCTTTTGCTGTTGTTACGAGGATGTTTTGTTTCGGTGGGGGGATGGGGAAACCGTCGGGTTGGGGGGTGTGTTGTGCCCATTGTTGTGCTACGCGGGCGTCGGCTTCGCGATTAAGTCTGTGGAAGCGCTCTATGAGCACCGAGGGGGGAAGCTGGAACCAGACGTCGTAGGCGTCTACTAGGAGGACTAGGTCTTCGTCGCTTACGTCTGCGTCATCGTCCTCTTCGTGCAGGGCGTCGAGGACCGCGAGGAGGGATTCCAGCTTGGCGATGTGCGAGCCGGCGAAGTGCCACTCCGGCCTGTTGAACTCGCCGTTCCAGTTCAGGATCGTCGGGGCGGAGTAGCCAAGGGCGATTGCCGACATGACGGTCTTGCAGAGGTTGACGTGGGGACCGTCTGCGGGCATGAAGAGGCGGAGCCGCCGGGGGCCTCCTGCATTTTGCTTGGGTGATGGGTGGTTGATGGCTTCGAGACGAGGTTTTGAGATTACCCTTTGCGAACCGCCCTCATGCTGTAATGAGGGAAAGGATTCTGGGGACTGGCAAAAGGTCAACACCAAATTAAGTGGGGACGATTGTGTGATGCGTACTAGTCTTGTCAGAAGGAACGTCGAGAGGACGAATAGCAGCCCGAGCGGGAGGATGGTCTTGAGGAACAAGGCCCGGGCTCGGGTCAGTCGCGGGATCGAGCTCCGTCTGCCGGATGATGCGCCGGACCCGAAGTCGGTCCTTGCGCCCGGGAGAATGGCCATGGCGAGCGGACGTCGTTGGAAACAAGCCCGTGAGACATGCGGGGATGACGTTCCTGTTCAGGGAGAGGTCATTGTAATAGGAAACTTCTCACGAGGGCACAAAGCATTTTCGCGGTAAAGGGGGCGGCGGTGTGAACAAACGTTTGTTTTTTCCCCATCCATTTCGCTGCTGCCTGTTGGTTTTTATTTGAACCGTTGGTTGTTGGTTGCGACAGATTGGGACTTTGATTGTGAGTTGTGACGGGGGGGCAGGTTCGGGGGGGGGGTCCAACTGCTTGTCTCGGTGCGGGTCGGGGGCCGATCCATTCGGAGACCGGAGACGGTCCCACGTGGTGGATTCGATTCGTCTGTCTCGAGCCGCTCCAACGCGGCAACCCACACATCTTGGCAGTCAGTCCCCTGCGAAACGCGGCGGGAAGAGATTGCACGTGGACCTCGACGGCCGTTTCGATTGACCGTTTTTGGTATTCTTGTCATTCGTCGGTTCAGGGGGATCGATGTCCCTGATACGGCTGTTCGTTCGTGGTTGGGGGGTTGGGCGATTGTCCCCGATCCTTTCGTTCCCTCCCATTTTGAATAATACTTAGAGCCATGTCGCTCGGGAACGTTGCCGTCTGCCGTGGTCCTTGGACTTGACCACACCACGACTACGAAACCAAGCTCGATTGGTGATGGCGCCGAAATCAAAGACTCCGGTCGACGATGTCCGGATACTACTGGGCTTCGCCCTCGTAGGTGAGCTTCACTTTGACACACGCCTTACCCGAAAACCTTAGCTCGTACTGACAAGGGCCTCGCAGGGCTCGCCAACACCGTCCTCTCGGCAATAATCCACGCCGCAAACTACCTCATAGTCCCCTACCCCCGCGCCGTCGTCTCCCTCATCGAGCTCCTCCCCGTCGTCGCAGTGAAGCTCTCCCTCCCCTTCGTCCTCCACCGCGTGCCGGTCCGCCTCCGGCCCCTCCTCGCCGCCGCGGCGTGGGTCATCGCAAAGAAAGTTGCAGACGACACGCCGCCCAACGTCCTCCCTCCCATTCGCGTCGCCATGTCAATCCTGGCGGCCGCCTCCTCCGCCGCGATGGAGGTCTCGTGTCTGGGGATGGTCAGCCGCCCCGGCGCGCACCCGCACGCGCTCCTCGGGTGGGGCTTCGGCACGGGCGCCGGGATGGTGGGCAACGCCGTCTGGCCTTTCGTTCTGGCGCACAAGGCGGGGAGGGTGCTTCGCAGCGCGACGGGGGCGGCGTACTATCTCGTTGTTATCTTGCTCCTTGCGCACTTTGTCGTGCTTCCGCAGGGGGTTACGAAGAACAACAACGCCGCTGCGTCGCACGACGAGGAGGAGAGGAGCTCGTTCCTTGAGGCTGGTAGGCCCCGGGTTGGGTACACGGATGCGTTCCGCAGTAGGCTGTCTACGCTCCGCGCTCTGGCGAGGCCGGAGATGATGTTGCTTGCCGCTGCCTCGGGGATGCTCTTCCTGCAGCAGGGCAGCGCGCGGACGCTGGATGGGTCTGTCTTTGGGACGTACTCGCGCTTTGCGTCGACGTTCGGAGTGTCGTTGCACCTGGGCACGATGCTGGGGCGGTCATCTGGGAGAGCGTTCCCCGTCCGCAGCTTCAGGGGGCTCTTGCTGGGGCTTGCCGGGACAGCGCTGGTCGCGCTGCTCAACGCTGTGTTTCTCTTATCAACGTACTTTGCCTTCACTCTGGCGTTTCTGGCTGGCCTGGCGGGCGGCATGGTGTGGGTGAACGTCCTGGCTGGGATTGCGGGGGAGAAGGGCCGCGAGGCGGAGCGGGAGTTCCGGCTCGGAGCCGTTACGGCGGGCGACGCGGCAGGCGTGCTTGTTGGAGGGCTGCTGGGGGTGTTTGTGGAAGGGGAGATGTGTGCGCATCTCGTGAGCGGGAGGCGGTGGTGCCACAGGTCGCGATAGATTTCTCATGATGTTGGTTGAAACGTATGTACACTAGGTAGGTAGGGTTTTCGCTGGGCAAGAACCCGTCTTCTTGGTCTAGACGGGACGGACGTGCTGCCGGAAGCAACGGGTACACGGCACCAATGGCAACTCGGGGTGGTGCCCCACACTGCCAGAAGAGGCAATCATGTTTGGGATGAACTTGATTTACTCTCTGGCGCGTCTGACGTAATTTGGTCGTCGGTACATGAAATTGAAAAGAATACGTTGGTCAAATTCGTTCTGGGGTATTTTGTGATTGTCTTGAGGTGCTCGTATAATGGAGTAAGTGCTTGTAGTTGGCGTTGCTTACGGCCATGCTCCCTGTCATTATTTACTCGGTATTGCTATCATGATTGTTGATTGTGTTTAGAAACACTACTGAAAGACTCGTCTCATTTACAATTTCACACTGAAGCAAGTCAGAGCTGATCCAAAATCTTCTCCGCGGCGTAGTCGACATTGGTTCCAAAGTTCTTGGCCTGGGTCTGGAGAATAGTCAGTATCACTGCGTGCCAATAGGTCAGACTCGGACTCACCTGGACATAGACCGCGCCGTCCTCCAGAATCACCTCCCCGTACGTCCCGTAGACCATCTTGTCCACGATCCGGAAGTGCACCTCGCCCTTCTCCACGGCCTCGTTGAAGCCCTCCCGCAGGAGGTCGTCGTCGCCAAACTTCTGGTACGTCATCTGATACACCAAACCCTCAAAGTACATCCGCGTAAAGTTGCCCATGTTGCCCTCCCAGTCGCCCCTCACCCCGCTGTTCTTCTTCTTCCCCTCCTCGCGGATCTTGGCAAAGTTGGCCTCGAAGTTGGGCACGAGCACGACGTCAGGCTTCTCGAGCATCTCGCCCAGCTTGATCCGCGTCTCCTCGATCTTCTCGTCGTACTCCTGCCGGATGGACGTGCGCGCCGCGTAGCTCATCGCCGCATCGGCACCGGGCGCGGGCGGAGCGTCGTTGAGCGCCTTGAGGAGGGTGCGCGATTCGATGGCGTAGTCTGCGTTGGTGCCCAGGTTCCCCTCCGAGAAGAGGATGACGAGCTTGCCGTCGCGGACGATCACGCCGCAGTAGGTCACGCGGTCGTTCTTGTTGGGCCGGTCGTCGAGGTCGATCAGGAGGGAGCGCGCGTGGCAGATGGAGTTTATCTCGGACTTGCCGTCGTCGCCGTAGTTGGAGACGTAGGACTTGAGCTGGTAGATGGCGGAGGTGATGTACCTGGGTGAAATGTTAAAAGCTTGCCAAAGTGAGGTTGCGAGGAGGGTCTCACTGGGCGATGCAGCTTCCCAGAGACTGCTTGGCGTAGCCGTCACCGGCGTAGGGGTAGAGCTCGTTGGGCACGATGTCGTTCAGTGTCCATTCTGCGCCGAGGACTTCGGAGAGCTCCTTCTGGAGGTCCTCCTTTTTGCTCTCCCACTCGTCGCGGACTGCACGTGTTAGTGGACTGCATGAGTTAGAGAGAGTATTCGTTCCTACTGTTCTTGCGAAGCGCGAGGGGAAGCTTATCGGCGGCAGGAAGGCGAGACATTATGGGAGATTGATTGGTATTATTTGTTTAAGGGATTGGACGATGAAGCAAGATGAGTATTGTGGTCTCCTAAATCCAGTCAATCGAGAAACACCAGCCCTTTTATCACGAACCCATCTCTAACACAAGCTTCGGATTATCAACAATTCAAGGCTGGTCCGAGGCGTTCGCGTTCAGCCTCTAGGCGTCCACCATTCTTTCAGCTCTCCAGCTCTCGGCCATCGTCGAAGCCTAAACTATCGAGCTTGGCCCGCCAACTTCGCTCCAAATTGCTTCACTGAGTTCGCGACACCGCTTCCAACCCCTGGGCTGGCGCCTGCTTCAAACCACTTCGGTTTTAGAGCTGCGTGTCCTCTTTGAAAGCTCCTGGAGCTGTCAGCCTAGCGCCTAGCCTTGCCGTTTTGTTCGTTCGTCGCGGCCGCGAATCCTTCCCGCATGTGGACGTGATAATGTTGGTTGATTGTTCGGTGGTGGCGCAGAGGCTTCAGGCGGTATTCAGGGGTTTGGGACGCTACCGCCGTTGGGGGGAGTGATGGCGGGGTCGCTGGTGCGCTAACTGTGCTGGGCTGATGGTGCGGGAGGCCACCTAACTACACTACAGGTACTCAGGTACCTAGCTAATTTTCGGAATACCCACGTGATAGTAAGGGAAAAATCAATTCATCATTCATCGCAGGCCTCCGGACGGTTGCATCGGCCAGAGATCACGGGACTGCCTTGATTTTCGACCTTCCTCCCTCTTCCACGTCGGACGTTGCAGGAATCGTTCGAAGAATGAGTCACTGACATCATGCCGCGCCGGACCGGACCGCGACGAAGGTCGACAGTCGGCGTCAGCTCAGCGAGCACCCCCGGCTTGGCCCGGCTGTCGTGAAACCCGATGCAACCTGCTTGACACGGATCTGCCAGCGATGGCATGTTCGCAAAACGCACGATTCCCCGCGGACGGTCCCACTTGCAGTTCCCGCACCAGCAACATCAAAAGATTTTACGCTGATCTCCGATGAACCCAGAGATTGACTGGGATTGCGCCAGATGTCATTTGCTACGATTGCTCATTGCATCAGGGGCCAGCCGCCCGCTGGCTTTTTCCGTGCCATTATCGTTCGCTTGGGCTCCGCCTCGTTGCTCGGAAGCGAAAAGTTGCACCTGACGCCACGGCTGGCTCTGGCTTCGTCCGATCATCTTGGCGGCTAGGGTGGATAGTGGACTGATGGATGCTGGCTGTTACCCCTGTCACTGGCAAGTCTCGAGAGTCAATATCAACCGTCGACAACTCCCTCATGAAGCTGAGAGAAAGACCAGACTCATCATCATCATCATCTCTCAGACAACATAAGTCTTCACTTGCAAACACTCATCACAAGTTCCAACAACATCCGCATACAACATCATGTCTACCTTGTGAGTTGCGCTGAGCGCCAGCCCCTCCAACAAAGGCTCCACAGCCAGCCGAGCCCGGGACTAACACGGTAACAGACCGCTGAAAGTAAAGGTCGCCGTCCGCGACCACTGGGCAAACGAGCAAGGGCCCCTCCGCAAGTCCATCAAGGACCTCGAGGCGGTCCTCGGCCTCGACGTCGACGTCGAGCCGGAGTGGCAACTGCTCCTGAGTGAGCTGGACGCCGAGTACCCCGACAAGGGCGACCTCGCCGCCGCCGTCGCCGGCACCGTCGAGACTTGGTGCAAGGCCGCTGCCGAGCTGCTCAACGACGACAAGAACGAGGACTGGGCCGAGAACCTGCTCGAGAAGCTCAAGTCCACCAACCACAGGCTGCGTCTCTTCGTCGAGGTAAGCGCCGCCCGAGGACGGTGTCCGTCCGCGCCCCGCTGCGTACGCGAGCTGACGAGAACACCGCCCCAGATCTCCAGAGACGACCAGGCATCGACGACGTGGTCCGAAGAGCGGGGCGGCTTCGTAATCCTCCTGCCGCGCCGCCAGCTCACGCAGCCGCTGGAGCTCTTCGCACTCTTCTCGGGCGAGATCAAGGACTCCTTCGCTCACCCCCACAAGCTGCCGCCCTACACCGTCTCCTCGGGCGACGAGTGGGCCGACGTCGGTCTCGACGTGGGGGTCAACCGCCTCTCGCTGGGCGACAGCAACGGCAGCAGGCGCCCGTCCACGGCGGCGGGGCCGGACCTTTTGCCCCGCGCTGACGCCCTGCCCCGCCCGGACGATTTGCTGAACAAGCCGCCTTACCACCTGTTCATCTACGCCCGCAGCGCCTACGAGATTGAGATCCAGGGCAGTCACAGCGGCACGCTCAAGTTTTTGTCCGAGTACTTTAAGAAGTGGCGCCGCGTGAACCACCAGCAGAGCAGCAAGGTGAGAACCTCTTTTCTTGAATTGTCGAGGAACAGGCTCGACTAACATTTTCTCTCTAGCCCCCCGCCGTCGAAGTCAAGCTGCACCAGTCCGCATTCGGCCTCGGCGCCATCATCGACCGCCTGGTCCTGGTCGCCGAGAACAGGTCCGGCACATTCACCATCACGCCGACCATCGTGCTGTCCCTCGTCGAGGGCGTTCTGGGGTACAAGCCCGTGTTCTCGGACGCGCACTCGTGGACGTTCCGGAGGGACGTCGAGTTTAGATCCTGAGCGCGGGCCGCGAAGTTTGTTATGAATTTTTACGAGAAGGAGTTCCGGACGGGGGATTAAAAAGAGCATCCACGGGTTATGAGAAGTAATGGTAGAAACTTACATATCTGTACGGCATGGGAAAGGGAAATAGGTTTAATGGTTGCTTTTTTGGGTAGAGGTTGAGTCCTCTCCGACTCCTTCCGGCACATGATGAATGGAATCAGAGTTTATGTTTTGAGATCAGATGATGGCTTTGCTTGGTGCACCCGGATTTTGAGTTTCCGTCGCCCCGCCGTCCCGGTCCTTGTCTTCGGGAGCATGGAGCACAGACGCCCGGCGGCGACTCCGCCGGGTGGGTCATCAGACGTGGAATTCTCGGGCCCCGACGACGGCAGCCTAGTGTTATCCGCAAGTTGCTTGTCGTTACTGGCGGGGTGAGAAGTCCGCAGTCTATGTTCTTATGGGTTGTGGCTTTTCATGGGCACGTTCCTTCTATCTGGTGTCGAAACGAGCTCTCATATAAGATCCTGGCTGCTCTGCCTTCCACGCAACGATAACACAGTAACTGTAGCTGGCAGGTCGCTCATTATTTGTATAATTATTTGATGTGTTCTGTTACTCAAATGACGTTCGTCATGGTATCTTGAGTGGTTATACAATTGCATGATGCTCTACGATGAACTCCCCAACCATATTCTTCGATAGTTGCTTTATATCGGACCCAACCCAAAATAAGAACTGCGAGGCCGGCCGGACTCGCGATGCTTGGTGTACAAGTCTTACACGACGAGAACTTCGACCCAGGATGATGCCACCTCGAGCGCCTCCAAATGAGCGACGGCGCCTCAACGCCCGTAGAGCGCACCACCTGCGCGAGATAGCGAGCAGCTCCACGGGGTTCAGTCATACAAGCCATTGCGGGGGCGTCGACGGCCGGTCTGGCCTGGCTGATGATGACCTACGACGCGGTGCGCATCCACCGCTCTCGGAAGAAGTGCAAATTTCCTCGGGGAGCACGTCGCTGGCCCCGTTGGTTGTAGAGGTGCTCGCGCCGGTTGCCCCGCGGTCGAAGATCGGGGCGGCGGCGTGCTGCGGGGCCGGCGAATCCGCGGAGCCGGTGATGAGCGCTGGGGACCACCTCGGGCTCGACGCGAAGTCGCGGCGGTGGCACAAACACGCGCGTAGAAAGAGAAGAAGTCGGCGTTGGGGATGAGTTCGGGAGATGGGCGTGCCTCATCAGTTGAGGTGGCGAAACGGAGGCCCCGTGCCAACTGTGCAGAACGCCATAGAGATGATTCGGAGCGTTGATGCATTGCTCGACCTCTCTGCCCGTGCCGAATTCGGAGGACTATTGGCATGGCGATTGACAGAATAATCGTTTGTCTTGAGGAAACTTCTCATTTCCCTCCGTGTTCATCTGCGCCGCGTTAGCTCGTTACGTGACAGTGCGACCGTCGAGACTTACACGTCGCCCTCAGCAACGCCACATAACAAGGCCGCAGACGGAGGGGACGAGCACGAAGAAGAGGCCGGCGACGAGGAACCGGACGCCCGCTTTGAGCTTCTGCATCCTTGCAAGCTCCTCCTCCTCTTCCTCATCGATGATGGCCCACTCATCCTTGCTGTAAGATTCGACTCTGGAGTAGGGGACTCTCAACGCGGCGCTCATCGTTTGTGGTGTGATTGGTGGCTTGATTTTGTCGAAGTAGATACTCTTGAGCAGAGAGTAAGAAGAAGTAGAAGTTTCGTGCCGGGAGAAAAATTTGTACTAGATGTGTATCTAGTCACCTCTCACTTGAATATTCGAGTTGATAATAAAAAAACCTCGCAAAAAAAAAAAAGAGCCGGTGTAAGTGAGACCCAGTCTTTTTCTTTTTCACCTCGACACCATTTTTGGGTCCTGTCGCGGCATCGCCCCATCGGAGGGAACCCAAGGTGGCAAGGGACCTGGTTTTTTTTCGCTCACCGATAAGGCTTATGGCAGCCCAAGTGGGACGGTCCACCATCCAGCCGCCGGGAGCTTGGCCACGGGCCATCTGGGAAATCTCAGTGGACGACTCTGGCACACGCTGATATCGCTTGGCGAGATGGCCCGTCTCGCGTGCTGAGCGTGGCGCGTCCGATTGGCCGGCGATCGAGTCATCGTTTCTGATAATGAGACATGAGACAACAAGGCCGGACGGGAACGGTGGCCAGAGATGGATCAGAGGGTCAGCCCACGGGTCCAATGGCGAGAGCTCGTGTGGGCTCAGATGGAGCCCAGGAGCTTTTGCGATGGAGCCAGAGAAAAAACGACCCTTGCCGGCCCGAGTTGACTCAAATCTAAAGTGGGCCGTTTCCCGGACGATGTGGGCCGGATCCGAACAGGGATGTGTGCCGTGGGTGGGTCTGCTGATAAAGAGCTTTTCGGTGACTTCCGGTGGGAGACTTCACCGAAGACCACTGTAAGGCGTAACGGTGACCAAGAAGCTGACACACTCTGAGCTTGATTTTGGATAAGCATGGTTTATTTTCAACTTGATTTATACGATGAAATTGTACCATCATCACTCGTAATGCTATAAATACGGATACTCGATTATTGGTCATTCAAAGGGCACCTCCTTAACTGCATGTTGTTTATTAGCACTTCATCCCAGCAAAGATGTCTATTGAAACACACGATTCGGTTTAGACCGCGACTAAAGCTGTCTGTTGTCACCTTCCCCCGAAATTTTCGGCTGAGCATCTGTCATTTCCAACTTCGTGTGACAAGTATCACCGAGACACTTGTAGCGGTGAAGAGATGGGGACCGTGGCGAGAGTAATACAAGACATCTAGACCCTGACTTTCAGGTAGAAACTGAGACTCTGGGGTATGTCATATACCCGTGAAACCTCACAGAATGAGACCTCGAGTGGACTTATAAGCTTGAGTAAACTGTCTCATGCTTCCATGGCCGGCGAATGACAAAAACCAGAGATAATATGAGCTGCTGAAGATATCTGTCTTAAGTCGAATTCAGGTAGTAGAAAACACCCTATTAGTAGTGGTTTGGTGTGCTGGAGAGGTGTTCTGTCACCCGCTTGAATGACTCCCCGTGTCCAAGACACAATCAACACCAGACCAAGATCGGTTTCTGGACTCGAAGAAGACCTGATGCCTCAATCCTAGCCGAGCTGAATGATCATGTAGAGCTGAAAGAGTCGTCAAACTTGTGTTCTTATCACTCCCGACAAGGTTTCCCGACAAGGTTTCCCGACAGTTCCAGGACAGACATAAAACCTCATGTCCGCATGTCTCTACGAGTTGTGGTTTCCTCGACACTCAACCTGTCCACAACGCACTCTCCATATCCAACATGAAGGCCTCCGTTACTGTGCTTCTCGGCCTGCTCTCCCTGGCCAGCCTCGGCGCCGCCGACTGCCACGGGGACAACTGCGCCCGCGCCGTCACCGGCACCGGCCCACACAAGACTGTAGACATCACCTCCCGCAGGTCGGACTGCTCATCCTTCATGCGTACAACGGTGACCCCCGAACCCTTGTAGGACTCATCTGAACCCCAGACAAACCTCGTATCTGACTCCAGCAGCATCGCGACAGTCACCGAGACCGTCTACACCGACAGCCCCCCTCGACCCGCTCGTTCCACGAGCCTTGCCACTTCCAGCCCGGCCACAACCTCCTCGGCCACCGTCCCGGGCTACGCCTCCGCCTGCGTCAACGCCGGCGAGTACTCCTCCGCCTGCAGCTGCTGGGGCATAACCACCACGGTGACCACCCTCCCGCGGTCCACGATCACAGCCACCACGACCACGTACGTCAACGTGGGCTGCAAGATGCCCGCCTACTGCCCCATGGAGAAAGTCAACAAGTATCGCTGCGGCCGGCGCGGATGGTGCACGTGCCTGCGCGAGGCGGTCGTCAACGGCCAGCGCCCGCAGAGCCTCTGCGTTCGGGACGCGCTCTGCGCAGAGGTGAAGGAGTGCAGGACGTCGAGGGACTGCGACAAGGGGCAGGGGTGCGTTGTCAACCATTGTTGTGAGGAAAGGGGGCCGAGGATTTGTCTCGTGTATGCGCCTAGGGCTTGTGAGAACGCGTCTCGTCCGAGAGCTATCTTCGAGAGGAGGGCTGGAGCGTTGTCCCTGGCGAGCGAAGGAGGGTCTGAGAAGTGTACGGCGTTTGGGTGTGGTCAAGTCTGAAGGGAGGCTGCGAGACCAGGGGCGAGATGAGGAGTGAGGCTTGAGGTTGGGACCTTGGATAGAGAAACGAGCAAGATGTGCCGAATACAACAGTCATTGAGTTTCATCTTACCACCATCCAGACTCACCTCCCCTTCCACCGCACCCGGCTCGCGTACTGCGCAAACCTCACAACCTCCTCCTGCTCCAGCAGCAGTTCGACGGTGTAGTAATACCGCGCCAGCTCCTCGTGCCCCGCGAACCGGTGCACGAACGAGTGGCACAGCCGGCACAGCCACGCCACGTTCCCCAGCTCGTCCTCGCGGTGCCACCCGCGCTTCACGACTTTCTCGTGCACCATGCGCGGGATGAGGTGGTGGTACGTCAGCCCGATCCAGTCGCGACCGCACAGCTCGCAGCCCTCAGCGTCGGCCCTCGTCGAGCGCGGCGGGGGCGGGGGTGCTGTGAGTGCGGATATGTACTCGCTCAGCACGGGGGCGAGGAACTCGTGCGCGCCTTGCTGGTCTGGGTTGATTATGCCGTAGGCTTCGAGTGAGTCGGACACGGATGGGGAGAGCGTCGGCAGGATGTCGGCAACCTCGGACCCGGTTAAAGGGAGTGAGAACCGGGATTGGAGGTCGGGGTCGGCGGCGTAGGCTGCGTGGGTTAAGGTCCGGAGGTCTTCCGGGAACGATTCAAAAGCCTCGGATGCGAGGTAAGAGCTGAATTCGATCATGTCGTCCGCGTCTGCGGCAGCAGTATCATCTGTCTTTTCATTTTCATCCTGAGACTTGGCCGAGGCGGTCTTGGTCTTTTTGCTGCGCTTCTTGTGCTTGGATGCCGGCTTTGTGATGCGTTCTACTATGGCCGCTGAGAGGCAGTCCCGAAAAGTCTCAAATTGCGGTGTTTCTTCCATTGCGGATACTCCAGTGTTGAGATGCGTGTCGAAATGTGTGAGATGAGGGCCTAGTGAGATGAGAATGAGAATGGATGACGTTAACATTTTTCGGGGTTGTTTCAGTGAGTTTAGCGCCTGAGTGCCGCTGGCGCGCTTATACGCTCCCGCCGTCAGCGAGACGGGTCGGGCCGTCACGATTCCCCCAAAACATGGATGCGTTCGGACGATGGCCAACATCTGACTAGACCGGCCAAAAGGAAGATTCCATGATACCATCATTGGCCGTCCTGACTCACCGGCGAGGACACAGAAGATGGCGAAAACACAAAAGAACATGGCATCTGGCCAGGTCAGGACAGTGACCGCCTTCGACTTCTACGGGACGCTCCTGTCAACAGGCTCCATCGCCTTCCCGCGCTAGCGGCAGCACCAGCTGGAATTACACACCGCGAATCAACAATATGGGTTCGTCCAGATGACCTTCCCAGTGTTCGAGGGCTGAGCTGACCTTGCGCCCTAGGAAACTGATTGCCAGCCCTTCTCAGAGTCGACGCACGCGTCGCTGGGAGCTGCTCTCGCCGGAAGAGGTCCACCTTCCGCAGTGACATGGTGGCTAAAAAACACCAAAAAACATACAACACCAGGTATTCGCTGGTCGTCACCGACCCAACTACTAATCCGGCCCTCATAGTCTTCTCAGTCGGGTTGCAGACCGCCGGCCAGTGCTGCTTTCGGCAACCAAGAACGGCGGCCACAAAACGGGCTCCATGACGGAAAGGAGTATAGTAAACCCGAGTTTTACCGTTTGTAACGGGTTGCCGCCGTTTCATTCAGGCACAAATTTCGCCCGAGACTTGTGCACACCCGCACCACACTCTGTGGAGTGTACGTAGAGTCCGTCTGATCGCGTCGTAACTGTAACGGAGAGGGGTCTAAATACGGATCTGTCAGATTACACGTAGTAATTGGTGGTGTGTATTGATCTAATTCGCCTACAGTAGGCCGCGTGTCACGCGTATTTTCCTCTCGAGCGTATGGGCCTCGGGCGCTCGGAGCGGCATAAACGATCTTCCGGAGCGGCCTACGGAGGGCTCTACGAGCGAAGTCCGATGCCGTGGCCGCTCGTATTACGTACGCAGTGGGCGTGATCTGACACTCTATTACTGTTTACTTCAAGCTAGGGAAGAAAGAGGGGAGAATTCCACGATGTGGACGAAATCTATGTGCAATGGGCGGGGTCACCGGTGGGCTCCTAGTACGGAGGTGGTCGGGTGCCGAGACTTAGGCTCGGGCATAAGCCAGAGCGGTGCTCTCCGGGCGTAGCCCGTAACAAAACGATACCCTTGTAACATGATATTGTATAAGCGGGAGGAAGATACTTATTACTGATGCTGTTAGGTGTAGATACATATAATTAGCTGGTTCTGGCTCGCTTAATGTTGACTCTGTACTATGTATGAAGGCCGGTTGTCAGCGATCTGTCCAATAACCTATCTCGGGCTCCTATGAAAGATGTAGCGTGGTCTCTGGCAAGGTATCCCTGCTGCTTGCTATGTACCTAAGCTTTTCCAGGATCAGAAGGTCCGTGCTCAACAGACAGAACACCCACACCAAGCGGACACCAGTTTTGCGATCCTCTGTATAGGTGTAAGTACATATGGCGCCTCTGTTGCTTTCCGACCCAGCTGGGATATGAGGACCATGGCTTGACATAACTAGGATGTACGAATAACACGGAGGGGTTGTTGTCCGAGCTCCAGTGCGGAGTCCGCTGAAGCACAGTCCTTCTCTCGGTCGACTTGGATCAAATCGCGAATGACTGTCAACATGCCTCGAAGAGATCCAAGCTGGATCTGCAGCTTGTCCGATCCGGTGACAGCCTTTCTTTTGAGCGCCAGACCACAACCGAGATACTTACTGCTCGACCGCAAACAGGGCCATCTTCACAGCTGCCCAACTGTTGACGAGGACTTCGCGGGCCTCGTCTGCGAAATCCCAGCGGTGCAGGACGCAAAACGAATCGCACATGAGCCCCAGAAAGACCAAGGGAGCCGCAGCAACATCGAAGTACGTTTTGGAGTCCGCAATGGAGTTCTTTTCCGCTCGCCTCGCCGTCTCCTCATTACATCTGTGCAGTGTGCTACGACACTTCGCAGCTTTTGGGCTTGCTCAAGGCTGAAAGAAAGCACTCCGAGGAACGACATGGATGTGGTTTGTGATAGACTGAGGCGGGTGTAAGAATGGTGGATCGCCGCTTTGACGACGCTGGCGATGGGCCGGGGGCGTCACTTTATTCGGCCAGAGTTCAGACAGAGGTGAAGCGGCTGCCCTCCACGGCATGGGACCCACATGGTTTTGATTCGCAGTGACTAGGTTCGCAGTGAAGGAATAGGTACAACTGGTGCCAGATCCCAGCCGTTAGCTGCAGCTTCAGAGGCGCGTAGCCTCATGCAGCTACTCCAACTGTCCCTCGCCGTTGGTCGGTCCTTTGACAGTGCGCCTTCCTGACTCACGTCATGTGGATGAAGCACTTCGTGCTAGGTTATGAAAACTGACTGATGTTTGTTTTCCTAGGCATGGCTTATGAGTGAGCTGCTTCTAAGAATCTCCTTTACTATCTCAATGTCCCCTGAAAATACTCCATCGCCTTCATCTCGACCTGTTGACTTCACTGACAACTTGCTGCCCTTCTCCAACTCCGGTGTCCGTCTGCGCTTGTTCGGCACAAG
>WIGM01000206.1:0-10833 GCA_014235935.1 Colletotrichum musicola
TGTAATTTAGTGCGTCATAGTGGTGTATTGGAGGGTGAACCTGACAGGGATCTTTAACTAACCCCTAATACCTTTTATATAGCACGGCACAGCATATGTCATAGGTGGTAATGACAGCTTGATGTATTCGGAGGGGCCGGGGATAAGCCAGCCCCTTATATATGTGCGGGTGTTGGTGACGTCTGAGGCCACAAGCTCATCCGAAAGGCTCAGCTCTTCCGGCCTAGTCCCCCCGGTACGCAATGGTAAGAGGCAGACGGCGTGATAGATGGGCGAGAAGTCCGTGAAGGCGCATCCTAGACGACGAGCATCCCCGGAAGTGATCAAAGTGTAGGAACTGGTGGAACTGGTGGAACACTACTGAGCCTGGCGCTTCGTCATCGTCGAGAGAGCGAGGACGTCAATTTACCAGCCGGACCGAATATCATGGCAAAAACGAAACAGATATACCCAGGTTCCGAAAAAAGCGAGATGAACTGAGGACAACTATTAGTGTTCTGGTCTACTAATAGTAGCCGAACAGTCACGCGGTAGGCTTTCTAAGGCAAGATCACCAGATCACGGGTTTTCACATCTCTCAACCCGCTTCTGCGCTGATGAATTAACGGAAATCACCCATGGGAAAGATCGCTCAGACTGGATCTACTAGTCATTTTAACCGATAAGAAACCTGGTATCTCATCAAGACCAACACCAGCGGTGAAGATAGCTGTCAGATAGGGGGGCATCTTAGATTGTGGCGCGACGCAGGTATCTCGTGCGCCAGATTCGGCCACAAATTACGAAAAGCCCACGAACACAAGGCCTGGGACGTAGAGACTTGCGTATGAATAACCCAGTTATCGTGCCGTTGTACGTATCGGCTCGGCTATAGCCCATGGTGTGTTACCTCGGCGATAGCCTCACCAAAGATCCCGCGCTAGATCTCGAACAGAAGGAGGGGGTTGACAGCATACAGGGTGCATGATGACATCAAGTTCTGGAAGAAAAAGATCTTCTAGAAGATCGGGAAGAAAGATGCCGTGGAAAATCGTCAGTAGTATCGAAACTTAGCGCCAGGAGCTTCGGAACCGGCCGGCAAGCCCATCCCGCTCTCTAGACCAGTCAGTCTCCGGGGGCGGCATTCGGCTTCCAACGGTTCGCCAGGAACACAAGCTAGCCAAACGGTTCATGTGTGTGTGTGTGTGTGTGACGGTTGTCATTTTTCCAAAACGGTGAGCTGTCCCGAAGGGGTGGTTGGCATCTTCCTCGATTCGACAAGCGGCGTCCTTGGCGTGAAAAAGGCTTGTGTGCGAGAAGAAAAGGGGTGGGGGGACTAAATCCGGAGAAGACCGTCGGAGAGAACCCTCTCGCTGTCTCTCGGCAAGAAGTACATATATTCCCGGGCCGGAAACGCAGTCCTCCTTCAGACTTTCTTGGTTGACGATTCGATGAGAAGCCGCGGACGACACGTATTCCGCGGAGGCTAGCTAGCCGAGGCTGCATGATGTGATGGACTGTATTAGGCGAGAGAGAGACGAGCCCCTTTCTCCAGGCCCTGAACCAACAATTTTCCAATGCTCGCCCACGTCATGCTGGGAGAAGAGATAGGGGTCCATCTGCCAGAGGGAACTCCGAGCCCACGCCCACCCCCTCCAAGATCTAAGAGATCTCTGGCAGGTGTCACTTGCCTCGGGGATATCTCGTCACTCATGCAGGTCTCGCCGGCGAGGGCCAGTCACCGCATGAGCAGTCCCGTTGCATGCCGAGAGGCCGAAAGGGACCGTCATACGGTGTGTGAACAGAACTACCTCCTGCAAAGACGAGAGAAAAAGGGGAGGGATGTAACGTACCTCTTTTCTGCAGCAAATACCTACATTACTCATCGATGTGCGAGCGTAGCGAACATGCAGGCCGCAGAAGAACATGGGAGAACTGCCAAGGCGCGTCTTTTCGATATGGGAATCGTCCGTCGACCCCCTGACGATACCCATCGGCATGGCCATGGGAAAAAAAGGGAAAAAAAAAAGTGCCTCTTAGTGCCCTTCGTCTTGCAGCATCGAAGGCCAGGGTTACGCAAGCTGTGTGCTTCGAGAAGCAAGGGGGAGGGGAAGGAGAAAACGCCTCGTCGGCTAGGCAAGCCCACAGACTGCCGACAGACGAAAAAAAGCTTCATTTCGTACTCTTATCCATCCAACAACTTCCGTGCGTAGACTTGGACTTGCTGAAGCGTCAAAGGTGGAGGAAGGGGGAAAGAGAGAAAATAGAACAAGAAAACTGCGATGTTCATACCAAGAAACATACCTTCATCTTGCCTTGAAGCTGAAAAAAGGGCAGACGACACCTCAGCACAGCTAGGATCACAAAAAGTGTCAGTGTCAGCGAGTCAAAAAACGGCCCATCCCCTTGACCGCGGTCCCCTCCCCGAACAAGGCAGAATCAAGCTTCGCGGCAACTCTGTCCCCCTCCTCCTCCTCCTCTTTCTCTCTCTCGCGGGAACGGAAAGGGAACGGTTGTCGTCAGTTCGTGGCGAAGGTGAACACGCGGAGGCCTGTCGCGTCTGCGTTTCCCGGGTGGCTCATGAAACAAACCAGACTCACCAGCCACCGTCCGTCCGCGCAGGCCAGGCCCCCAGCCGCAAACATCCGAGCTTGACGTGAGCTTCCATCCCTGCTCCGTGAGAGCCGTGCGCATGAGAGAAGGCAGGGAAGGGGAAAGAAAGGAAGGAGGACGCAGAAAAAGGCACAGAGCTCGGGAGCGTCTGTTCATTCTTGGAGAAAGAAAAAGCTTTCCTGGGAGGTCGGCTCTGTCTGATATTTCTGAGAGGGCGTCTTCGTATCTCCAACTTCGGATGTGGCCCCAGCCAGGGGTCGTTTTGATGGACCCCTCCCCCCTCTCTTCTCTTGACATGTCGGGAACGTCCTCCGGACCTTTTTTTTTCTTCTGCAAAACCCATATCCGCACTTTCGAGGCATCTTCCGAGGAGATCCACAGTCATACAGATATTCGGTTCCCAGAGTCCCCGCTCAAGGGCATGAAAAGACCAGGGGCCCGGTATAATTTGGAAGGGGGAGAGAGAAGGAAAAGGTGAAGGAGGGCCGCGCGCTAGATGACATGGTCGATAGGGTGCTGACGTGAGGCGCTGAGTCACCATCACAAAAAAGCCCAAGAAGAGAAGGAAAAGAAGAAACTGACAAGCTAGAAGCTTTTTTCCCATGCCGTTGCCCGTTGCCGGATGGAGAAACCTTCTATCTTCCCGCGGCAAAAGCGACCCTCTCCCGCCTGTTAGATCCCATCGTCTTGGGCTAGCAGCAAAACCCTTGAGATCGGGTACCAAGCCGGGTTGCTCCCGAAGTGGTGCCAAGACAGGGGTTGGGAAGGGGGGAAACGCGGCAGACTCTATCTCATTCTCGGTGAAGCCTGCCATCCCTTTCCTCGTCAATCTTACCTGGCCATCCCTCCCCAATATCTCTCTCACTTTTGCCTCCCACTCCCCTGTTCGGTATACTTCTCACGGGCCTCAGTCATGACAACGAGATATTTATAAACCACACAAGGTTATCAAGAGGAAAAAAAGACTTCGACGAAGGAACGAACTATACCACTCGCGGGAGCCTAGCCGGCCAAGAGTTGCTTGTTTGAGTTGCGGGGTCCCCATCCCGCGCCACCTCACCTAGGTAGATCCAAACTATGGCGGCAGCAGGAATGGGCATTCACCGAGAGAGAGGATTTTCTTGCTTCGAAAGGATTTGTGGAATGGGATTTGTCTTCATGTGCTTGGATTTACTAAACCCCCGAAACCTTCCTTGCCCCCCACGCCGGCCATCCCCAGTTCACCCTTTCACCTTTGCACACCGAGCCGCCCAATGAGTGTGCGTAACGAAGAAACCAACAAGAAGCCTCCCACAAAAAGCCAGCAGCATCGTTGTGTGCGATTCGCGGCGAGTTTGCCCCTCCCGTGTCCCCGAATCCAGTTTCCCCGGCCAGTCCAGTCCGGAACTCCAGTAAAAAAAGACAAGAAAAACAAGTAAATGATAGAACGATATACCAAAAAGCAAGGTGTCCAAGGCCTGCCAGCCAAATTTTCGCCATCTAATAATAGAGCCAAGGAAAACGAGAACACCTATACGCGCCTGGGACTGTGGACCCCGAAAAGTTGGGAGACCAGAGAGGGAAGCAAAAAAAGACAAAACCAGTTGAACCCCACCGTTTCCCGCAAAGCCTATCGGTCGTTTTCCATGTTCCGCATGATCTTCATGTTTGCCGGGCTGCCGCACCCAATCTTTCCAGGCGAAGAACCTTAGTTGACAATCCCAAAAGTTGAAGGACCGTGGGAGGAGAAGGAAAAAGGGTTGCGCGGCTCGTAGCGTTGCGTTTCCCCCCCTCTTCCTCGGTGGTCGTCGTCGTTCGAGCAGGATCCGCTCATAGGGTGTAAGTCTGCATGTCCTGAAACATGTACATGTTGTCGGCGTAATCCATCGCCGCGGAGTGGTGGCCGCCCGGCATGCCCATGTGGACGGCGGCAGCCGCAGAAGGATCGTAGACCATTGGCGGCGGGCCGGCGGGGTGGTGTCGGGGCATGTGCTGTTGCTGCGTCCTCGTCCCTCGGAGCTTGAGGTATTCGGCGTGGAGGGCCGAGTAGGCTTGGCTGAGCGAGTCGTTCTTTTGCTTCTGCTCCGAGAGCATCACCTCGAGGTCCTTGATGCGCTGGTCCTTGCGCTCGCGGTATGCCCGTTGTGAGGCTCTGTTCTGCGCACGACGTCGCTAATGAAAAATGCACGTGTTAGTCGGAGGGGCTATGAAGAAAAGGGTTTTTTTTTCTGGGCGACTTACCGAAAGAACTGATGGAGGGGCATTCTTGTATCTGTTCTCCCGCTTCCTCTTGGCGGGCGGCTTGGCCGCGGTGGCGCCAGCATCAGCTTGAGAGGGATCCGAGCTAGGTTGCGGCGACGCCGTGTCGCGCGACGAGCTCATGGGGCTGGGGTAGATGCTGTTTTCTGTGCCATTGAAGTCGGACACAAATGTGATGTCAAACTGCGCCCTCGAGTTAGTCACCTCGCACTCTTTTTCAGCCGGGAAACAATGAATGGCATTACTGACGTTGGACATTATGGGACTTGTTGACTCGGATGAGCTGGCCGTGTCCAGGTATTGCTCCGGTTCCCCCTCGTAACCGTAAGGGGCGTCCATCTCAAGGAACGCGTCAATGTCGTCCAGCATGTTGAGCGGCAGCGAGTGCTCCATTGTGGTTGTGGTCGAAAAGTGTTGGCAAATATGGAGGCAGGTGGTGGATGAATTGGAGCAGTTGAAAAGCTCGTTTGATCTGGTAGCCTGAGGTTCTCGGGAACTCCTGTCCTGGATGAATTGAAGATTGAGAGGGTATATATAAACTCGAAGGGATAAGTCTGCGTCTGGTCTTGCGCGTCTGGAAGGTGCTGTGATGTGTAAGGCAATCTAAGCTACTCAATGGAGATTTGCAACGGGCTGAATCGAATTATATAAGGCGCGCGGCAGCTTGCGAAGAGACATACCACCCACACCCCCGACAGTCAGGCCGGAACAGGGTACATACAGGTATGGAGGGCATGGGACGTCCCCATGCCCGCATGTGCCAAAAGATGTTCGTTTTGGGTATCCGTAGTCAAACACGTAGGTAAGCAGCCCTCTCTTCGCAGACATTTTTTTTTTCTGCTTTTCTCCCTCTCGGGGCTGCTACATGCAGAGCGCAACGCAACGATCCAATGAATCCGGCCAAAACGTCTTCAGATTGGACCCCAGATAGCGCTGCTGCTGCGTTGCTTAGGGTGCATGGCACCCACCCACATGCCCACCCACCCTTTCCTACCCCTGTCCCTGGGCCCAGTTCCTATGATGTTCAAGGTTGCGTGATGAAGGAGAAGGAAAGGAATAGTCGCCGCCTCCGCCTTTCTGGACCTGGTCGAGAGCTTGTCACTGCATGGGCTCTCTGTGGTGCGGCAAGGTCTCTTGTCTCTGGTGCATACTAGTGTATGTAAGGTATACAGAGCCAAGTCCCGCCTTTAACGGGCTGTCAGGTTGTCAAGGGGCCCTGGCAAGACGGAGCCATTTTTAACGGGGCAGGGCAGCGAACGGTGCAGACGGACGGTGGTGAGGGGTTGACTGAGCCGACGCGGTGCCGTTAAGCTTTGGAGATGCCGCCGGTGCATGATGCTGAGCCTTCTCGCTCACGTCGCCTCGCGGGCGAGATGGGATGGTTCTCAGTTGCCAGCCGTCACTCGTCCATGATTTTCGTCCAGCCAGGACTTCAGACGGTGGGTGGGTTTACGAAAGCACCGCCGCAGCTAGCCAAGAGAGCAACAATAACCTTTCCGTCTGTCGTGGTTTGGATCATCCCAGCCTCAGCGCAGAAAACACGGGCAATCTTTGTTCTCCGTGGTCAAGTCTCGCGGTCTCGGCTCTTCGGCGTCGCAGGCATGGTAGAATTTGAAATTTTCGTCGGTTCCTCGAGTACCGACCTCGCTCCTTCGCTGCCAAACGGCGCCCGCCGTCCCTTGTAAAACTGGCTCTCCGGTTATGACGTCCGTTGCATCTCTTGACTGACAGTTGTGCCGAGATTTCTGCCAAATGTCGGGATGCAAAAGAGCTCACTGACTGTTTCCACCGTCCCAAACCTGCCCCTGGGTTTCTGGAAGTCGTTCGCGACCAGGGGAGGGGTGTAGAAGAGCAGGGGGGTGGGTAAGTGTTGCTGAGCGAGACACTTGCAATCCCGCCTTTTTGGATTCCCTTCCTGGCAGTCAAGCTTTATTCTTAACAGTCTTTTGGCGGAAGGAAGGGCGGAGCCCAATCGGGATCTGAGTGCGTAGCGCGACACGGCATGGGTGTAAGCGTAATCGGCAGCCCGCCCATGTTTGCGTGCCGTTCGTTCTTTGTCATGCCCCTTCGGGTGATTGATGAAGATGAGATGCCCAGTGCGTCAAATATCCTCATTGGGGGAATCTTCTCCAATAAGTGGTATTAGCAGGGCAGAATAATACCACCGAGCGGTGTCGGGGTTGCCTTTTTTCTGTGGTTGATTAGAAGTCGATGACAGTTGCGTTGCGGTTGCGGTTGCACTTGCCCTAGCCCTTCTCGGCTGATTTCGCGCGCCCCGGAGTGGCAAGAGCGATAACCCGGCTCAGGAGCCGATAAGTCGTTTGATGTCGATTTTCAGCGCTCGTGTTTTTGTTTCTGGATTGAAAAAGACTCCAACCCCAAGCAACTAACCCGAAGGACAACTATGACGACACTGGCTGCCGTGATGCGCCGCGCTCGTACGGCCATAGGGCTGGCCGAAGGTCTGCGTGATGGGCTTTCGATCCTACCCAAGCAGGAGCGTCCTCAGCTCCTACGGCTCACTTCGTATGCAGTCGCGTTACGAACTGCACCGCACCCACGATGGTGAGAATGCAGGGCAGCGGCACGTTCGCTGCAAGACTGCGGGCATGGCAGGGGGAACGTTGCCTTGCCAGGCTGGCCTGGCCCGATGGCCCAAAGCTAAGGCACTCCGCAGTGCCAACAATAGAAGCCTCCACGAGGAAGGTGGCAGGAGGAGGTGGAGGACAGTAAGTAGGTGCCTTACGTCAAGACTCGACTCTCGGAGATGAAGCTTGGCTTGGCTTTGTTGTTGTCCTCGTCCTCGTCCTCGTCGAGTGTCGCCGCCGCCGCCATCGTCCTCGTCCTCGTCGGAGGTTTTCCGAATAGACTTTGACTCGGTCATAGGCCGGACGTATGCCAACTACTACCTACTAGGCTCTAGCCGGGATGCTATGGATTGTGGTCTTCAGTGGGATCTCCATCCCGCAGGCGAGCCCCAACTCAATTTCAATTAGCATACCAAGACATGATTTGCCAGATCGTAAAGGTTTAGCAGCTTGTGTCAGGGAACCCCTTTCAACTTTTGCTGGTGATTGCGACGCTGTAGAGGTCTGTGCTTCGTTGAGGGTCCATCAGCTCGTCGGGGCCCGTGATTCACTTGTGAACAGCACCACTCCATCTCCATGGAGAGTAAGTAAGGGGCAGTGCCCATGGTTAGAGTTGGAGAGGGAACATGGAATTGTCGCCTCCCCCAAAATTCCCCCAACTCCGCTCAGCCAGTGAACATCCCCCATCCGGGGGGAGGATTGGCATGGACGCGCAGGCGACGTCGGTCCAGGCCGTGGGGTCGTCTGCGAAGCCTTTGCAAAATCTGAGTAGTGGATGAGCACATGGCCGCGTTCCGTCCTCCTATCCGCCAATGTGTGATGCTCAACCAGGAACCTCCGTAATGAAGATCCCATGCTCTTGCAGCGATTTGCACGGAGTTCCATCTGATAAGCGGTGGTCCCATTTGGTGTATTTCCGTTCCCCCCCTTCCCCCCCCCCCCTTCTTTGGGCTAGGTAGTTTAGTATTCACACGCTACCACTAGTAGTAGTGTATGTACTGACCCAGTACCTCGAGTATTAGGGCCATGCCGGCAGGCAAAAATGAGGGGGGGAAGACATGTCGTTCATTGCCGACATCCAATTCATTTTGCAGTCCGTTGAGTTGGCTCATACTCGCAGAACGCACCGGATCGGAATTGGCAGTCCCTCATGTGACCACGATATCGACTCATTATGCTGGGGGACGGTCCTATTCTTTTTCTTCCTTCTTTTCGTTCCTCGAATTCGGCGCGGCACGGATCGGAAGCTTCAAGCGGAGGACGGAGCGAGGGTTGGGCCGCGGGCAAGTGCCCGTTGTCAGTTGACGGCACCTTTGTCCACCTAGACTCCAGACTCCATGCCCGCCCGCCATGCCCGCAATGCTGGTCCCGCAACGTCGTGGAATTCCGCCGCACTAGTGGCCCTAAATGTCGGGTTGCAACGTCCCGTCTGGTGGGGTTTCCGCCAATCGGGAACCGTTCCATATTACCACGCCGTTTTCTCTTCCCACCGTTTCGACGTGCCTATCTGCAGACTGCAGACTGCAGATTGTAGCCCCCTCGCCTCACATCACATCGCCTCGCCTCGCAATGCGGCAAACGGCCCCTTTGCGGCCTTCCACGACATGTTAGGGGGGGGACGCTGAATGAAACCGTGTCAGATGACCACCCGGAGTACGCAGCGACGCCCCAATGTCACCATGGGCTGATCGTTGACCTCGCGTGCGCCAAACAGGCTGCGGGCTTGTGCCGTCCATCGTATTCGTACGTAGTTGGAACTTTTTGGAGGCAAACAACCTCGAGACGAAGAATTCGCCGAAGATCAGCGTGCCAGTTCCGTCTCGGATCCGGACCCTGACCACCGGAGCGCGGGCTCCGGAGGTGGAACTCCACGCCGGGACCCCCGAAAACGTCAAGTGCATTCCTGAAGAAGCTCCAACTGGGCGGAAATAGCAGGACATAAGTTCCCCAGCCATATTACCCGACTTCCCCGAGGGCAACACTTGGGATTGTATCCGTAGTCCTGCCATCGTCGAGCGACTGTTTGATGAACAGGGCGGCGTGCCGCTGACGTTCGTCGTCCATCTACTAGGAATGTAGCAATGCAACCGTTACGCCGCCTGCGTTATCGTTCCAAACTCCGTCCTCTTCCTGTGCTTCGCGGAGAACACTAGAGCCCTGCGCTCTGCTTCTTGAGGTATTGAATTCGCTGCTCGCCTGCCCCTTACGAACCCACCAATCAGAGCCTTGCTGCTTTTTTGTCATGCTGCGTCTGCTAGCGTTGCCAGCGTCCCCATATCCCCGTGAGACCACAATTACAGGGGACTTGGCCATTCGCAGCCCCCGCAGTACGAAGGCTGGGATGAATCTCGAATCTCGCCCCCCCTCACCCACCAATACAGGGTCCTACTACGCTACCTAGGTATGGCTTTTGGTCGGTGTACCTGTCCCAGCCCTGTCGTGTTGCTGATGTAATGTCTTGACATGCCGTCGTCCCCCATCTCGATACCAGGCCCGCTGGCCTGCCCCGGTCCAGATACCTGGTACGCATTCGGAGTAGTCAGCTAGAATTCGGCCGAGTTGAATCTATTTTAATACTCATAATCCACTCGTCTTGCGTTTGGCAAGGCCCAAAGACTGAAAAACATCCCGTAGCGGATCGTTTATTGAGGCTGCCTGGAGAGGGCATGCCACCTACAGCTTTTATCTCACCGCCAGGGGCCAGCTTCTCAAGTTTCGTCGTGTGGTAGGTTTGAGAAAAGGGTGCATGTCGCATTTTGCCATGATTGGAGCGTGTCTCTGCTCAAAGAATCTGGTACACTCAGAGATGCTCCGACTGTTGGGAGGACATTTTCCCAGGATGAGTTTAGACGCCGCTATCTGGGTGGAACTCCGTTTGAAACGTCGGGGGAGCTGTCCTGGCATCCAGGGTTGCTGCAGAAACGCAACATGGGTTCGGCAGCCGCCATATGCTGAAGCGGTTTTCGCGGTGCATCTCTTCACAGCGCTCTCAATGTGCAATTCGAAGTCGATTGCACCACTGACCATCCTCGACAACCTGTCGCCCAGCGGGCGTTCTTTTGACAGCCTATTTTCTTTTTTTCCCGCTGTTTTTTTCGTCTTGAAAGATGCTTCACATGACACCAACACGGTACCCCGCAATCGTGTCAACATGTGAGTGAGGCTTCGCAGATTCAACGTCCGATGAACATATCGCGGATTTAAGCTTCAACACATATCCAGTGACGTGCATGCAACGTATGTGGCGGGAGGCGTCCAATCAAACCAGCGAGAATATCGTATAGATTTGGAATTGATCGTGAAAATAACGGTTTTCCGGTTGACTGAGAGCTTTGCGAACTTCGGGATGACTTCCCGCGATCCCGCTATCTGTGAGCTCGGATCCACTCGGTATGTTGCATGGCCGGGAACGCCC